>JARJEC010150701.1:0-36535 GCA_030264575.1 Tachinus sp. AB-2021 | reverse complement strand
TAATTGTAACCTCAGCAAAAGAATAACGAGTAAGTAACATAGTTTTTTGTAATTTTATTATATACAGTGGTACCCAATTTATGATTTCAGTAAATTAATTTTTTTCAAGAATTATAACCTCAATTTAAAAAAAAAGATAAATTAAAAAGTATTATATTTCATTTCAATGTTTAAAGATATGCCTATATTATGATCTTAGACAATTTTAACAATTTTTTTTAATTGTGACCTCAGCACTAAAATAATAAAAAACATTTTTTGTAGGGCATATTTTCAAAAATTCATAAATAATATTTTTTTTAAAATGCCCAGAAAATTGTGACCTCAGTACCAAACTAATTAGTAGTATATTTCTATTTATACAAACAAATTATTTTTTTAAAAATAATTTTGTATTTTCTGCATATTTTATTATTTTAGAAAATTGCAACTTTATTTTACAAAAATTGTATCCTCAGCACTAATGAGAATAACTATGTATTTTTATTTAAATCAAAAATTTTTAATAATCTATAAAAAAAACTTTCAAAATATATATATATATCTTAGTTGATGGCAAATTTCAAGTATTTTTTTAAATTGTGACCTCAGCACTATAATTAGCAACTTTTTTATAAATCTTAAAGAATGATAAAATATAAACAAATATTTTGAGTATTTCACGTAAACTGATGTAAATTAGGATTTTAATAAATTTGAAAATATTTTTCAAAAATTGTGACCTCAACACAAAAATAATTAAAAACTCTTTTCGTTGGACATATTTTTAAAAATTCATAAATATTTTTTTTTGTAACGCCCAGTTTATGACATCAGAAGTTAAAAGTATTTTTTACAAAAATTGTGACCTCAGAACAAACGTAATTAGTAATATATTTGTTCACACAAACTAATCTAATTTTGTTTAATAATTTTGAGTATTTGGTAAAATTTTATTATTTCTAAAAATAGCAAGTGATTTTACAAAAATTGTAACCTCAACACCAAAATAATGAGAAACGTTATTTTTATTTCAATTGAAATTTTTTAATATTCTATTAAAAGAAGTTTTAAAAATATTTTTGATATCTTAGTCGATGGCCAATTTCAAGTAATTTTTTAAATTGTAACCTCAGCACCAAAATAATTAGCAGATTTTTTAAAGTAAATTTTAAAGAATCGTGAAATATTAAAAAAAATTATTTTTAGTATATATGATGCCAAATTTAGGATTTCAGTAAATTTGAAAATATTTTTCAAAAATTGCGACCTCGGCATTAAAATACTGAGTAGCATGTTTTTAAATAAAATGATAATTTTGAAAACGTATTGTATTACTTCAGAAATATTTCAAGATTTTACTGTTTATCTAAAATTGTGACATCAGTTTTATGAATTGCCCAAATTTGATAATTAATTAAATCCAAAAAATATTGTTTTCCAAAATATCTTTTTCACAATTTAATAAACAAAACCTTTTGTTTTCAATTCAATTGCATTATCTCGTTTCTTTTTGAAAATGTTCAAATTCAAAAACTGTCAAAATTATAATTTAATTGTAATTATTTAATAAAATAGCATTTCTTTGCTTAAAAATTAATAAGAAATTAATGTTCGTGTCATTCAACATCTTCATCAGACGATATTTAAGTTTATTTTAATTAACTAGATACTGTGTTTATGGGACTTGTAGATTTCTCAAATAAGTAACAAAATGGCAAACAATACACAAATTGTATAATTTAAAAAATGCTCGGGAAATATTTATCATCTACAAATACAACAGCCAACTAAAATCATTTTCTTTGATGACACATTTGATGCAAATGAATTCAAATGACTTTGCAAGAGATATTATTTCTAGCACAATCATACCTGTTCCCCGTGCCTCCAAACAAACCAAATGACCACTGATCATAGGGCCTACTACCGGGTGGCTGCCCTCCCGGTGGTATGGAAGTGGGCTTCTGAGGAGGCGGACTAGGTTCAGTCTTCGGCTCTGCTTTTCCATCTTTATCTTTTGCTTCCTTACTATCTTTGCCTTTAACCTCTGACGCTGCTGCTGCAGGCGCTTTTTTATCGTTTTGTTTAAAATATTTCTCAAAACCTTTCGGAGGTTTCTCACAAAATAATCTCCATTCGTTTAATACTGTTTTGAAAGTTGATGTATTCTGCAATATAAATTCAATTGAATACAATTAATGATGAAATGCAATGCAATCAATGTGAATGATGGTTTGGTGGTTAAGTACCTTAACTGCTTCTACATTGTGAACCTTAAAATTCTTCCATAAAAATTTTTCAAGTTTTCTGCTCGTATTTAATAATCTATATGCCATATCAATATGTATTTTAATTTCGAAATGTATCTTATTTTGGTCACATAACTTCTTCCCTATTAATTTCCTAACCGCACTTTCTGTCAAGTCACAGCAAATGCCGGTAACGTAGAAACCGACCACAGATCACCTACTATAGAAGATGCGTTAACTTCATGTTATCGTAGATAACATAGATAACCTAGACTATATGTATATAAGTACATGATTCAATTGCATGTTAAAATTACTAGCTAGTTTAGACAAGGTTTAGCGCACCGAGTAGTCTCGACAGTAGGCTTCGGATTTAACAAAGCACGTAGAGATGGCGCCATGTGTCTTAAAATGGCAAAAAAATATCAAAATTGTTATTTTAATTACTTTATACGTTATTAAAAGCTAGTAAGTAATTTAAATGTTATTATATATTTAAAATTATTTACTAACGCATGCAAAGCATCAAAAATATATTCAAGACACTGGCAGTCTCCCGCACGACGCACAACTTCAATAAAAACCTGTGGCTAAACATGATAAACAATAATTTCATATGTTAGTAAATAATTTAAAATATATCATAACATATAAATTACTAACTTTTAATAACTAGTAAAGTATTTAAAATAGCAATTACAACGTGTTTTTATCATTTTATCACACATAGCGCAATCTCTATGCTCTTTGTTAAATCCGAAGCTTACTGCTGGTAAGGAGCGCTAAATCTTGCCAGCAATCTTGCTATACTTTTTATACCCCCCTGATGATACTATTCGGCTCCCTCTGCAGCGATCTGAAAATTATTTTAAGCAATCGTGGTTCTGTTCTATGCTGGGTGCAATTTATAATGGCGCGATATTCAAACCTACCAAATTTGTCATTTTCCTCCTCTTTAATATTCGGGCTGGACACCGACAACTGCACTAATTATGCATTGTTCATTTTATTTATATTATATTAATTGTTATTTTATGTTTGTTAATTTTATTTATTTATTGCATTTTATATATTTTAATATTATTTTTTGCATGTGTTTCTTGATTTTGAATTTCATTTTTTGTTTTTAATTATTCATATTTTTAGAAATTGTTTTTTTAATTATTTCTTTGATTTCATTTTTTATTTTTCATATTTCTTTAATAATTTTGGTTTTGCCAGTACACCGGTGTAATGCAAGTACACCGGTGTAAAGGAAAATACACCTGTGTAAATGCGAGTACGCCGGTGTAAATGCAAATACACCGGTGTAAATGCAATTACACCTGTGTAAATGCGAGTACACTGGTGTAAATGCTAGTACAGCGGCGTAAAAGCAAGTACACCTATTTAAAGGCAAATACACCGGTGTAATTGCGAGTATAGTGCTGTAAATGCGAGTACATTGAAGTAAATGAGAGTACACGGGTGTAAATGCGAGTACACCTGTCTCATAAATTTGAAAACTTATATCCACGTACCGCAAAGTGTTTAGAAGCAAACGGTGGCAAATTAAACATTTGTAGTTTAAACCTAGCTAGCAATCACGTCATATTCATTTGTGATCGTCATATTTAGATAAACTCATTTTTAATTTTTTTAATTTACTCATTGTTCTAACGTGATATTGACGTATGTTTAACGTCAAATGACACCGTGCAAAGCGCCCTCTATTAGCCTCTGCAGTTACTATCTTGTTCACACGCCACTACACAATCACAATTCACACTGTTTCACAAATCTTGCGTCAAAATTAGCCACACTCATTTTTTGTAGCCGTGGTGATAAAGTATTTTTAAACATACATACTTTATACCAGTGTACTGGCATTTACACCCCTATACTCGCATTTACACCGGTCTATTTGCCTTAACACCGGTGTACTTGCATTTACACAGGTGTACTCGCACTTAAATTGCAGTAAATGCAAGTACACCGGAGTAAATGCGAGTACACCGGTGCAAATGCGAGTACACCGATGTAAATGTGAGTACACCGGTCTCGTGAATTTGAAAACCTATATCCACGTACGTAAATGTAAGTACAGCGGTGTGAATGCAAGTAAATGCATTTTCACCGGTGTACTCGCATTTACACTGGTCTACTTGCATTTGCACCAGTGTACATGTATTCGCACCCGTGTACTCGCATTTACACCGGTCTACTGGCATTTACATCGGTTTACACGCATTTACACTCGTGTATTTGCATTTACACCGGTGTACTGGAATTTACACCGGTGTACTCGCATTTACACTGGTCTACTTACATTTGCACCAGTGTACATATATTTTCACAGGTGTACTCGCATTTTCACGGGTGTACTGGCATTTACACAAGTGTACTCGTTTTTACACCGTGTACTTGTCTTTACACCGGTGTACTTACATGCGAGTACAACTGTGTAAGTACAGCGGTGTAAATGCCAGTACACCGGTGTAAATGCGAGTATATCGGTGTAAATACATGTACACTGGTGTAAATGCAAGTAGACCAGTACGTGGATATAGGTTTTCAAATTCACGACGTTCTCAAGCTTTAACAGAGTAATTTGTTGAACGGTTGCATTAAATAAATACAGCAAATAAGTCAAAGTAACAATAAAATTTGTTTATTTGACTTTTATTAAAATTTTGCTACATTACCAGGCGTATCTTTAATTTAAATTCGATTTATTTTTCGATTGTTTTGAATATATTTTCACAATTCTTATTATTAATTTTCATAAATCTCGTAATTTTTGTTTTGTTAAAAGAAAATAAATTGGTTCATATCATAATACACAATTAAAACAATATTTGTATTACCAAAGACCTCATTAGGCCAAACAAACTTTTTCAGCATTTTGTAATAAAGAGTTTTGTTCTTTTGGCAAAATCTATAAAGCTTCTTGGCGTTTGTCCGCCAATTAATCCACACTGTCTATTAATATGTATTTCAACTATACCATGTATAATAAAATTTAATCTATTTTTTAATAGACAGCCTCTATACACAAGATACGATTTTTCTATTAATAATTAATTACATACTTGCTATATCTGTATTGCATTGTACAAAATTGTAGTTCCATTAAAATAAATCAAATAAAAATTTTGAATTTATTTATTCATTATTAAAATTTTAGTCGAAGAATAGAATGTTTTTATTTTTAATTTTTTGTCAACAAACTTTTTTAAAGTGGAGACATCTGTTGTACTAAAAGAGCACTTTAAATAAAAAACGACGCAAATGATAAAACAGGTCGTGGCCGTACACGGGTTTCGTGCATTCGTGTGTCGTGAACAATTTTTGAATGAAAACCAAGAAAAAACAAGGTACATAAGAATAAACTGCTTAAGCGAATATAAAGCCTTCCCAAAAATCGTGCTTTGATTAATCATCCTTGTACTTTAGCAACCCTTAATAACACTTCCTTTTCGCGCGCGCCCCTCCGTTTCCATGACAATAACCTTTTAGGTTAGGAACCCAAAAAACTCTGAAACTTTTCAAAACTTTAACGAAGATAATTTTGAAAATAAAACGACGCGAATGCATTGTTTTGCAATGCTTTGCTGTCGTCGTCATAGCAACGCAATTGATTTAATGAATAAATTTTCTTCCGATTGAATGATTTTATTTGCAGGTATAACATGCCTTCGTTTGTGAGAGCGAAGGGGTCGGCGGGTGGGAGTCGGTCTCTTCCGGTGACCCCCATGTCCGAGAGGCAACAAATGGCATTACTAATGCAAATGACATCGTCGGATAACGAGGCTGGTTCTCGGAGTCCGTCCAGTTCGAGATCGCGTGATCGTAATGAGAGAGGAGAGACACCTTTGCATTTGGCTGCGATCCGTGGCGATGTCGAGCAAGTTTGCAGATTGTTAGCTCATCGGGCCGATCCTAATGTAGCCGATTTTGCTGGTTTGTTCAATTTTAATAATTAAATTATTTATCTCGTTTTCCATAAGATAATGAAACATAATTACTAAATATTTGCTTATGATAAAATCCTATCATTTTTTTTTGGAGAGTTATAGATTAATTTTTATTAAATATCAGTTTGTTTAATATATACAGGGTGTCAGGGGAATAAAATGTTTTAAAAATAATATTTTTTTAAACGTCTGTAGATAGCTCAAGAGATAAAGTTAATAATAGAAATATTGTATATTGAATTGAAAAGATTTTTTTCAAAATAAATTAAACTAATTTAATTTTTACAATAATTAATTATTACAGGTTGGACGCCTTTACATGAAGCATGCAACCACGGTTGGTATGAAGTGGCCTTTCGTTTAGTGCAAGCGGGTGCCAATGTGAATGCCAAGGGTTTGGATAATGAAACGCCTTTGCATGATGCGGCTATCAACGGCCATATGAAATTAGTCAAATTGTTAGTGGAAAGGGGGGCCGATATTCATGCAAAGAATTCTAAGGGGAAGACACCCTTGGATATAGCCGCTCCTGGAGTTAGTGCCTTATTATTGAATCCAAGTCTTCCAATTCCAGGTAATACACATTTAAATCTTTTAATATAAATAATATGCTTTGCATTGAACTTCTCATTTTGTAGTACATACCTAGAAATCTCTTTTTATAATTAAGAACAAAAGTTATTATAATCTTTTAAGTTAACGGTGGCAAAAGTAACGACGTTTTACTTTAAAGCAACAATTATACAATCAAACAAAGATCCTATGTGGTAATTGTTAATTTTAATTGTTACAATGGTGCTATATGCATTGAGAAACTGAGTGATAATATTCAAGTTTCATTTTGAAATACCACTTTAACACTTTTTGCTGTTTAAGAGAAAAGACGTACTCTTCTCTGGTGCGGGGACATATTCACATACTGCCGGTCACTATAGAGCTACATGTAAGCAAGTGATCATACATGTGCACCAGGCGTGTCTCCGCACATAGTAGAGGCACTGTTGAGCGTACATGTGCACTTTCCGCAGCAAAAGTGTTAACGGATAATTTTGATTGGTATCAATATGGTATGTTGCTTAGTGAGTATAAAAATCCAGTTTTTTTCTGTATGCTATGGTAGTCATTTTTCTGTAATCTATATCAATTTCTCTACTCATATACTGGTGAACTTTTATTTTTAGACGTGTGGCTTGTCAAATTTTCAAGTTGAGGCAGGAGAATCGTACGCCTGAATGCACCAATCTTGTGCTGTAAACATTCACACGCACAAACGTTTATTATTATTATAAAGCAAGGTGCTCTGCCGGCTCTGTTGCGGACGGATGTTTAATCTTCCGTGTGTGTTGAGGGAATATGAAATTTAACTAACGTTTTTGTTTTGCAGTCTACCCGCTGCCATTTCTCTTATTTTACAAGCTGCGCAAAGAGTATAGTAAACTTTTTAATTCAACCAATTAATTAAAACAGTTTAATTCTGCCAAGTAGTGCCGTGGCAAGGTATTATGTTTTACGGTGAGGTAGCGAAGGGGACTCAAAATAATAGCCAATCATACGCTATTATTGCTCAGTCTACAATAATTTGGAGGTTACATTGACTATTATTTTGCTTCCCATAAAGTTATCAAACATTGCATTCTTTTCTAGTGGGCCAGGTTAGGCTAGGTTATGATCTAGAGAATGTAACACGTCTTTAATCAACGTATACACAAGGACTAAAAAGAATAAATTTGCCTATCCATAAGTATCTAACTAGCGCCGTCTAGTAGAACCTATTGCATAATGATAAATAAATATTCAGGCTAACTGTTTTCTTAGTTCCACAAACGGGGTTGAATATCTGAAATTATCTCATCTCAGTTAACTTAATTTTTTCACTAACCCCTGCTAACGATAGCTATAAAAATAAGTGAGATTAGTTTTAGCGCAAGATTCGTGAAATTGTATGGTTTGTGATTCTATGGTAGCGTGTGCATAAGATAGTAACACCAGAGGCTAATATACGGCGTGTCGCACGGCGTAATTAATTTAGTTATACGTGCTGGTATGCCAATATGACAACGGAAATATGACATATTAAAAATGACACAAAAACACCTAATCGTGGCGTCAAAATGAGACGTCATTTGTTCGAATAAAAATAACATCTATTAGACGTCAGGTATTGATCATAATACGTTATATTTCCGAATATCACCAAAAAATGACGAGCATATGACGTGACTTTGCTGACTGCGTTATATAAGATTTTACAGTAAGATCGTCAGAAAATAGAACATTTTATAAAAAGTTAATATTGATAATACTTATGCAAATTTTCTCTAAATTTTGATTTTCTAATGGCCCGTATGGATCACTGTCAGTTAAATGGGGCAGTTACTTAGCCTTTGGTTAATTTTAACTTTCAGTTTAAAATAATTTACATTGAACCGACAATGTTTAGTTGTTAAGTAACTTACAGTTAGATCTCGCAACCATGGAAAAGCGTGCATTAAGAGTATCGCACATCTGGGTGATCGTCGGCGATGCGCAGCGCTGCGCGGCTCTCGGCACTTTTTTTACATTGTTTGGCAGAGGTCGAAACCTGCCGACCCGTCATACAACAAAAAAAACCGAGAGCTACAAAGAGTAGCGTATCGCCGCCAATCTGGCAGTTGTGCGATGCCCTTTAATATGACTTAACACGTCTCAAGTGCTGATGTAAACTAAAGATTACCAAATGTTGGGGGTAAAATCAAATTATTTGTAGATATACCAGTTAAAAATTAAAAATTACCCAAGATTTTTGGCGGTAAAATCAACTATTTAACGTTAAATATATAAGATAATGGTCCCATGAAGTTGCTTAATATTTTTTATCTCATTTACATGTAATTAAAATAGAAATCGGCATCATCACTTTCTCCAAAAACATTATTATTATTTTGATGTTGAAATGTCAGAATTGTGTTATTTGAGGTTAGCTGACACTATGTCCCGTAATTCTGCAGTTTAAATTTAACCTGCAGTTAGGGTGATTTAATTCACACTTTGAGTATGGTGCAAATCAATACCTTTCAGTTAAAATTTAACTGGCAGTGGTGCAAACGGGCCTAAACAAAATTGTTAATATGCTGTTAATGTGTTAATTTAATTTGACGTTATAAGTACGTCAATATGACGTATTAAAATGACAAAAATAAACACGTCAAGACGACGAAAATGGAAAGTTTGTTCGAATAAAAATGACGTCTATTAGACGTCATCTATTGGTCATAAGACGTTATATTCACAAATATCACAAAAAAATGAGGTGACTCTGCTGCCTGGGTTATATAAGCATTGACAGGAAGATCGTTAGTAAATAGGACAATAAAAAATTCACATTATGCAAATTTTCACATTTAATGTGTTAATTTGTTAATTTTACAAACGTGCCCTTGCCACCCTTCGATATGAAACGCCACTGGATTTGATAGAAATAATATGAATAAAAAATAATAGAAAAAAACCACTTATTGTTATAAATTGTAAATAGTTGCTATGCTTTGGTTATTTAATATCTATTTTGCAATAGCTGCTGCTGCATAAATAATAAAAAATGTTTATTGAGCAATATTTATAAAGTGGAATTGACAAACTATCGCCATCTATTATTGGTAAGTGTTTAAAGCTGCAGTGATCTTTAAATATCTGTCAAAAAGTGGCGCTACAATCGTGTTTTTATAAGTTTATCCAGCTCCTGGCAATTCCATTAAATCGTCGTGATTTATCGCGTATTTATATAATTTATTCTATTTATTCAATTCATTAAAGCGATAAAAATTAAGTAATTTTAATCACGTCGATATAATATAGCCTGGGAGTGGAATTAAAGGATTCAATTTGCTTCTTTATATTGACAAACTAACCGAAGCGGCGGTACAACTGACCAGCGTCCTGCTATTTAACAAACATTGCAGATATTCCAAGAATTTATTAATTTACAAACGAATCTGTTCAGTCCTTTGTGCATAATAACCGGTAGTTGTCGTGCAAGTAGTGTAAATAGTGGCAGGTAGTGCATCAGTGCAGAACCCAACCTGAGATGCGACGTGCATCCCAGTTACATAAAGGTACGTTTTAAGAAAGAGATCCAACCGGGGACTAATTTATTCATGGAATAATGGCTTATTTAAAGAACAATGTGTCTGGCCAAGTGCTAATATGCGTTGTAAATTGTGGCGTCCTTCTATTGTTTATGTTCCAGTTTCCATCTTGTTTGACATTTTTTCAATGAATGCATTTGCATACAACTATTTTATTTTAAATGTAATTAATCCAAACAATGTATGACTAAATAAATTGCATGCTAAGAATTTTATTTATTTTTTGCTGTTTTAAGTTTTGGGAAAATTTTATTATTGTCAATATTTAATTTTGTTTAAACATATGGATCTTAATTTGTTACTGCTTACCTACAATTCGTTCATTTTAATAAAAGTATTCTATGTTTAGAAGCATTGCAATAAAAATATTGCTTAAAACTGGTTTATCAATTTGTGTGAGGAATATATTAAATATCTTAATAACATGTTGCTTATATGGCTACAAATTATGAGTGTGATTTTTTCCTTTTTTTCGGAATCCATGCTTGTATTTTAGGTAAAGTTGTTCGGTAGGGCATGAATTGGCCTCTAAAACCGGTAAAATTTTCCGTATGATCAGCCATCCATTTATGTTTTGGCCTACTGGGATCATCCATTGGTGGCAAATCTGTTTTGTAATGTAACCATCCATACCATTCGGCTGGTATTTGGCTGGCATCATAATCAACGCCATATTTAGGTGCATATTCTGCCCATCGATTACGTCCGTAGAAGAATCGTGGGTTTTCAAAATACTTGTTGCCGTCTTTATCAGTACCAATATGCTTTCCCATTTTCAGTTCATCCATTCTATATATTTTGTATAGCGAGGCTCTTATGCCACCGTGTGCCTTCATTATTTTCATTATTGAAAACAGTTTATCTAATCCTAAAAACTTGGCCATGTTTTAAGATAAAAAATGTGTAAATAATATGACAGATTTTTTGGGGATTGAAATTAGCCTACTTTAAAAATTTGATCTCGATTTTATGTTTGCCTTTTTAACCCTACGTCAGCAGTTTATTATTTAAATTTTCTGTTTAAAATGGCGGGCTTTTTATAATAGTTATAATGATTATATTAAGCTCATATGAAACTAAAAATTTAATAAGAAAGTTTGTATTTTATTAATATTTAGCTTAGCGTACATTATGCAGGATAATTGTTTGTGAATGTAATAAAATATAAGAACCGAAAAATAGCTTATCCTGATGCTGAGAATTATTTGCAACGCGATAATAGCGTAAACTGCAGAATTGTATAAAATAAGTGGGTGGGTGGGTGGGTCACTATATTTTTATCTATCTGAGCATGTTTGTTGAAAATTTTAATTCGATATTTATAAAATTGTGGCCTCGGTTTGAATAAATCGAATATTTAATGTAATTTAAAAAATTTTTAATCAACCTCTAAATAAATTTTCAACATTTTGAGCATGTTTGGTGAAAACTTTGAGTCAATATTAATAAAATCCAAATATTTGATGTAATTAAAAAATGAATTATAAAAAATATTTCTAAAAAATTTAAATGAATTTTTGGGCCTGCTAAATTTAGTTTGTAACCAAAAATGTACGAAGTTACAAATATATTAAAGATTTTAATTATGTATTTAGGCACAAAAATTTTACAAGTCTTTTTTTTTACAGAATCTAGTGCGTCGACTCGCTTACAACCTCGTGCGAGGGATGAAAAGAAAGTCACCGAGACAAGTAAGCAGAAACCAGCAGAAGACGTGATGGAAAGCAAATCCGAAGATATATACGAATTCAAATCGGTGAAAGATACAGATTCTCCGCCTGATAAAAACGAAACAGTCGATCAAGATGGTCCATCGCCAGACACATTAAACGCAACATCCAATCAATCGGACGATAATAAACGTAGTTTTACAGAAATGACGGAAACAACGGAGGAATCGGGCAATGATGATGAAACTCGGCGAAAAAAACGTAAAGAAGATAATAACAAAGAGGGAAAAAGTAGTGGACAACAAAGAAATGTCGGACAGGGTAAAGGGCAGAATGCCAAAGCGGGAGGAGCTGGGAATAAATCAAATGTTAATTTATCGAAAACAGCCGATAGGAAAAGTCCCGTTGATAGTCCAAAGCCAGCCAATACAAGTGATGCTGAATTGGAAGATGGAAAAACTGATCTCAAAGTACCGCCTTTAAAAATTGTGATACCGCAAAGTACAACCAGTGAACAAGAATCTGGGCAGAGTAGAAACGGGAAAAGTAGCTCGCAGCGATCGCATCAAGCATTGCCATATGTTGTGCCTAGCAATAGTGAAGGAGAAAAAGAGGCTAATAGTGGGAATAGCAGTCCTACTGAAAATATGAGTGGAAAAGGCGACGATAAAAATAAAGACGGAAATGGTAGCAGTGGAGGCGATGATCAGGTAAATTATAATTATTATTCAACAGAAATTTTCGGCCAAAATAGTAACCAAATATTTGGCTCCTGTAGTCTGAAATCATAACAAATCGTAATTTATGTGACCTTAACCTCTTAACATGCAGACTTAAAGCCATCTCAAGTACACAAAAGTGGTCAAAATGTGCATACTTGAGATAATTTGAGCGTTGTTGCATTTTACGATTTGCGATTGATAAGGGCGTTACAAATATGTCAGGGCTTTGATCTGTTATACTTTTTGATTCGGTGTTTGATACTGTTCAATGAAAAAAATAATATCGGTTCGGTTTGGGTTTACTTTGCTTCAGTTTATGATTCAGCACCTAGCAAATATGTTTTTACATCACGATAAAATAACATCTGACGAGTAACCAGTTTGAACAAGTACAGAACCGAAAAATAGTCATATTTTTTTCAGTTTGCTTCTGCTTTTTTTTTCACAACAAAAACGGGTTTTTCTGCTTATTTACAAATTTTGTTGAAACTGAAATTGTGGCCGAAATAATGAGAAGGTCATTAATCGGATTACATTATAATTATGGAAAAATTGTCTATATATAAATTGTAATAAATTTTTAATATAGAGATCGAGTGGTCATCATCAACGAGTATTACGTAGCTCTCATCGATCGGGCCCGCAAGGCAGTGCAGACCGCAGCAGCAATAATTCATCTCCGCAGTTGCAAAGATCTCATTCACCTTCTCCATCTGCATCTCCAGCAGCGCCTACCCCAATTGATACACCTGTAACGACAACTCAAAGCACGACTTCGACAACATCCAAATCATCAGATACTCAAGCAACCACCAGTAGTGATACAGAACCATCGACATCGGCTACACCAAATATAACGACTACAGCGCCTGCTCCGGTGGAATTGCACCCAAGGAAACGCAAAATGAGGCCTAACAAAGAAGCAACGGTACCGGCCCAAAGCCACGATACTCCTGAAACCCCAGCCGTTTCCGAAGTCCATCCGCATGACCAACCAATAACAAATTGCTATCAATTATATTTAAATATCCGAAAACAGATTGATAAACGCAGAAAGGGTTTATTTCCAGTACAACCGAAACCACCGCAAGGTTTTAAAGATTACTTAATGAACCGATGCACTTATGTATTGGGAGGTACCGCTCCTACAACACCGAATATTACATATCCGGTATCGTTACAAGCGCCTTTAAAGGATATTTTTGCAGACCAAGAAAAGGAACGTTATAAATTGCGGATGCAGGTAATATAAAAAATTATTTAATTTAAACATATCATTTTTTAATCGTATTTTAGCATGTAATCGAAAAAGAAAAATTGGTTTTGTCGGTCGAACAGGAAATTTTAAGGGTTCACGGTCGGGCTGCAAGAGCTCTGGCAAATCAATCGCTTCCGTTTTCGGTATGCACGATTTTGAGGGATGAAGAAGTTTACAATTTAATTACACCCGAACAGGAAGAAAAAGACAGAAATGCTAGGTCTCGATATAACGGTAATTATGATTATAAAACATTTGAATAAAATTCAACGATAAATGTTTTATGAGTAGTCGATATTGCTCTAATTTAATATTTTATAGGTCGGTTATTTTTAAGCTGGTTACAAGACGTCGATGATAAATGGGAAAAAATAAAAGAACACATGCTTCTTCGACATCATAACGAAGCGGAATCGTTGTATGCCGTTCAGAAAATGGACTGGGAATGGAAAATGAAGGAAATAAATTTATGCGATGCAAAGTCGGTTCCAACAATTGACGAGTTACATGTACCGATGGTGCATGTTAGTGACGATTTTGATCTGTTGCCGGCGTAAATTTTTTTCGAAAATATTGTGCTCATTAACAAATTTGATCTTATATTAGCTTGGCTTCAAACTAATCATGAAATTGATCTAACTGTTTGCTTGTACATACTTGTATGAATCGATAATATGATTAGTTTGTTCTGTATATTTGATTTATGTAAATATACATAATATATGTAGAAATTTTTTTGTAAATTAATGTATAGAATTATTAAACGAAGATGATAATGATGTTTTTTTTTTAAATAGTGATCAATCTGTGTAATTATTATAAAAACAAATATAAACTAAACATTTGTTGTAAAAAGTAAGATATATTAGTCTGCCGAATATGATCTCTTTAATTTAATTTTCATTATCAATTAATTATTTTTTTAATAACAATTCATTTATTGACCTCTAATTGGAGTAATCTCTGAGTTACAGGACAAAATAAAACAGTTTTAAGAAAAACTTTGCGGGTTGTTTTTCAAAGGTGTTGCACCGGAATGCAATTCGTGGAAAGAGAAGATATGAAATCGATGGATAGGATTGGAACTGGCAATGGGTGGCAAGTAGTGTAACAGATTGCGGGTTACATTTAATAAATTATAATGTGAGTAATTAAGTAATGGAAATTTAACACATTCACTGCATCATCTGTTTCCGGAGATGGTATTCTGAAGGCAGAATATTTTGTCAAACTTTCAATATGAGTGGCATGTATTAATAAATAAGTATCGTCCCCTTGTTATGTCGTACTCAGTGAAATCTCCGTTAAGCGGACACTGACGGTGCAACTAATTTTGTCCGCTTATTGGAGGTGTCCGCTTAAAAGAAAGTAAGATATAAGATGTGGATGTGTGTTGGTACATTCTAAATTGTCTGGTTATAGGAGTTGCCGGCTTATTGAAGGTGTCTGCAACTAGAGATTTTACTGTACATAAATATTATAATCATTTACGTGTGATATCGGTCGATATGGAGAGCTTGACATATTCATTCTTGTTTTTGTCAACGCTATAATACCTAATAGTTGTGTATGAGTACGTTGGTCTAATATTATTAGTCAACATCCACTTGAACGAGAACGATTGTAAACAACATGAGTTCCCTTATTAAAAAAATGTTTACGTTACTTTTGGTCATAGATACACGCGCTTATAATTATAAACTGAATGGTTAGTTATTATTTAGATAACTACAATAAAAACCTTGATTTTTTCATTGAATTATTAAAAAGTTACAGAAAAGATTTAAACAGTATTTGTTTATTGGTCCCCGGAGACCGATGCCACCCACGACAAAAGTTAACTATCGGTCTTCGATGACGCAGAACTGACTGCACAACATTTTTTTGCAACGCAGTCGACGTGTTTTAATAAAAAATCTAGTTCTAAATTGACGAGTGTAATTGGAACTAGTGGTGATTAGATTTACACAGTAGTCTGTTCATTCTAATCAATTTTAAGTGTTCGGAGATTGCTAGACAAGTAGGAAGTTGTGGGTCGAGCGTAAGGGGGATTGGTTGGGAGTTGTGGGTTTTTTCTGGTGTGTGGTTCAACTACATTCTCATTTTTTTCTTTCCCAGCCAACAGTCACGTCATTTTTTTGGCAATATAACGTCATGTGAATTATGTATATATTTGTGAATATAACGTCATATGACCATTAGATGGTAGTTTTGATAAAAGTTTATTAAAAAGACCTATTTTACGTCAATTACTGACGTTAATTTTACGTCAATTACTTACGTTAATTTTACGTCATTAAATTACATTTCGAGGGTGACGTTTTTGGTCCCTTACATATTATTGTCGTCATATTTTAGTTACTATTACCAAAAAATGAGGTGGATGTGACGTGATTTTGATAGCTGGGTTGTAATATCAAATTTTGAATGTACCAATATTATATTTCGTTGCAATTACTTTACCACCAAAAACAATTTTCAAATTTCGTATTATTTCTAGTTTTTCGACTAGAGTTACGGTTTTGTATAGTTGTTTTGGTACATGTTGAATTAAACAAAAAAACTGGGTTTCTCACATTCTTTTTAGGTTAGCTCAGTCCAGTGATAATACGCGTGATATTTCAGAAATTTTGTACCTATCCAACAATCACGTCATTTTAGCTGAAGTTTATGATTATAACGTTATAATTTTTAGTCGACCATATAATGCCATATAATGTCTCATTGGCGGCGTTATTATGATGTTTATAAATATAATTTTTGAAGACGTCATATTGGCGTACTTTTGAAAATTTCGTTACCCAGCCAGCAGAATCACGTCATATTCACTTCCATTTATGGTGATAATCGTCATATGACCAATATATTCTATTAGACGTCTATTTTAGTTGAGCAAATGGCGTTTTATTTTAGACGTCGTATTTTACTTTTCATGTGGAATTAATTATTTAAGCCGTGCGTCTCGTCCTCTACGGTTACTGCCGTTGCTATCCTGTGCGTACGTCACCACACCATTCGCACGTTTTCACGGGTCATGCGACAAAACTAATCTCATTCATTGTTGGTGAGCGTCTGTTGATTTTGAGGATGGTGACTAGTGGTAGTAAAAATTAAATGAACCTATGGCAAAGGTAACAATATAAATAAAAAAGTATTATTATAAATACTTTATTGGTTGAAAGTTTTAATAAACGGTCATTGAACAAATTCCAACAATTACGTCAATTTTATGTTTCTCGGTGACGTCTTTGGTACTGCAGATGTTTTTGTTATTATTTACGTCATGTTTTAGGTCATAATGACGTTAGCCATGACCAAAAACGACGCGAAGATGACATGTCTTTGTTGGCTGGGTATTATATTCACACACGCTACACTATCCACACATTCCTGCGCCCAAACTAATCTCTCTAATTTTCGATAGAAATGAATTTAATATGATCCGATGTTCCCCTCAAAACTATCAAATTTTTGTTTGAAAATTTTTTTTTACGATGCGTATTTTTCGAGATATTACCAAATTCCAGGTTAAATGATTCATCCTGCATTTTGTACCATTTTGTATCTTAACCATTAACCTAAAGTGTATTAGAAAAATAAATAGTAGCCTGGGTAGCAAATTATTTATTGCATTTCAAGATGACGTAAATCGTTTAGGCACGCCAAATAGTAATAAAAAACTTGCCTTTTTTACTAGATTTATGTAAATTCGATTGAATATCTCCGGCAAAATTAAATAATACCAAATTAGGTTTGAATTAAATGCCGGTAGAAGTTGAACCAATGATTGGTTTGAAGAATTGTGACGTCACATACAAAATCCCCACTCAAATCGCTGCCATTTCCATTCCGGCATCTTCATTTCCGTCATTTCATTGTGTGCTGTCAAGCGAGTTAGACGTAGAGATATAACAGTTTAAGAAATAAAGCAGTTCTATAAAAAAACTTCACCATGTCGTCCGATGCTATGGGATTTTTTAAGGATTTTATGGCAGGAGGTATTTCTGCTGCCATAGCAAAAACATCCGTAGCTCCCATCGAAAGAGTGAAATTATTGTTACAAGTCCAGCATGCTTCCCATCAAATTGCCGCCGAACATCAATATAAAGGTAAAGTAATAACAATTTTATACTAACAATGAGTACGAGCATACATTATTTAGTATTCAGCCTGACACGATGCTTCCTTATAATATTAGCAATGCGTTAGACCCAGCCACATGTCGCCATTACATTTCATTACTTTATTCATTTTATACCGCGTGCTTATCATCAATTGCAATCATTTTTAGTTTATGTTCATTTAAATTCTATTATAATAAGCTTTTAATCCTCATTTTTAACTTTATTAGTTAAATTGCGTTACTTTTCCAACGTTCTCGGGCGTGGCAACTTAATGCGCATGCTTCTGATCCTGCGCCAGAATGTGATTGCATTCGTTTATTAATTTCCGTTTCTGGAATTGGCGGTAAATTTGAAAATGTTCTAATTTTTCATATTCTTAATTAATTATAATATTGAGGTGGTAACCTCTAAGCAACAATGTGTTTCATAATATTAAATTTTTACTGTATTTTACTTAATTTATTGTAGTTTTAGAAACTTTAGTGAATATGCATTTCTTAATTATACGATAAAATTACATATTCGCATATCATGGTAGAATTATTTGATTGTACCTTTTTAAATTAGCTACAGGTAAAATTGGTTAAAATTAAATTATAGTGTGCATTGAAATTTTCACCTGAACGTACATGTATCATGCATGTGTTACTATTCTTGTACGTTAGTTTAGATTGTCGGAAAATCAAGGATTATTAATCTTTGTAAAGCATGCCATATGCGATATTGTTGGACGTAGTAGGGAAATGCGCATGCTTCTGGTCCTTTGTAAAATTTTGTTTCTGAAATTAGCGGCAAATTTGAAAATAATCCTGAAATACTATATATTCTTAATTAAATGAGTATTAATTTACTTTATTAAATCAGAACAGGTCTGGTCAAGTTAGGTTCTTTTATTATTTTGCTCAACTTCTTGACTTTTACAACATCTCGATATTTTACAAAGAATACGTGACGCGTTAGAATATTTGTCGAATGTTCACGATTTTTTTGCAAACATTTCTATGCATTTTCGAAATATTTTGAGACATTTTATATTTGTGAAAATGTTTTGTAACAATTTCTCAGCACTTTTTTAATACTTTTTAACGTTTTAGAAATTCTTTCGAAATGTTGCGGTCAATTCTAACACGTTATGATATTTTTTAATTATTTGTTTATTTTCTTGCTTGCTTGTTTTCATTTTTAAATTATTTTTTGTTTGTACTTTATGAATTGCGTTTTGTTTTTTGTTTAGTTTATTGTTTTTTTTTGTATTTTTTATTTATGATTTTTTGTGCATATTTATTCTTGGTTATCGTGTTTATTTTTACTCATTTATTAATTTTTGATGTGTAAACATCTATGCTGACGCTCTGTGGCCGGGGTGTATTTGAGAATTGACCGTCACGCGGTGACGTCAGCGTAAGTCTGACGTTTTGTTTGTATTTTATGAATTGCGTTTTGTTTTTTGTTTAGTTTATTATTTTTATGTATTTTTTATTTATTATTTTTTGTGCATTTTTATTCTTGGTTATTGTGTTTATTTTTACTTATTTATTAATTTTTGATGTGTAAACATCTATGCTGACGCTCTGTGGCCTTGGTGTATTTGAGAATTGACCGTCATGCGGTAACGTCAGCATCAGCGTAAGTCTGACGTCACATACAAATGTATATATTTATGTGACGTCATTATGCGTCCGACGCTATTGAGTGAGTGACTGTGTTTACACATCCTACGAGACTACGGCGTTACTTACTTTGCTGATTTTTTAAATTCAATTTTAATAATATTGCCAGCCAGCTAAGACACGTCATTTGACTTTTGTCAAAGTTTGCGTCATTATGACGTCAAAAAGACGAAAATATATCAGGGACCAAAGATGTCTCCTAGAAACGTGAAATTGATGCAACTTAAAATTTTTTATGAGTGTCCATTTACTTTAGAGTAATGCATAATAATATATAGGTCATTTTTTACTTTTAACTAATTTCACTTGACACTGGAACTGAATATGAAATTATTTCATCTGGGCTAACTTAAATTTTCTGCCACCAATTGCTATTATTACCATCCTCAAACTCAACGTAAGCACGACGTTGAGTTTGAGGATGGTAATAATAGCAATTGGTGGCCGAAAATTTAGTTAGTTAAGAGATGAAATAATTTCGTCGTTCTTACCAACGATAAGAAAATTTAGTGAGGTTAGTTTGGTGCATGATTCGTAAAAACGTGTGGATTGTGTAATGTCATCTGCGCGAGATAGTAAAGACAGAGGCCAATAGATGGCGCAATGCACAGCGGAAATAATTTAGATCGACGTGAAAAGTACGTCAGAAATATGACGTGTTAAAAATTATTAAAAAAACCATCGTTATGACGTCATAAATGAGACGTCATTTGTTCGAATAAAAATAACATCGATTAGACGTCATTTATTGGTCATATAACGTTATATTATAAAGAATGACAGTTGTCAATTAATTAGGTTAGATTAGGATTTAGTTAAATAATAAATTATGCTCATCGTTTGCTGTAACATATTTGCAGAAAAGTGAGTATAATATTTATTGATTGGTATTGCGTCAACCGGCACCAGCTGGGCTTTGGGTTGGTCCTCATATTCAAATCTATTGGTCCATTATTTATTATTATATGGACCCACCCAGTTATTGTGTTATCTAATTCTTGGATATTATCCCCATCTGTGACGTTTCTGCAAATATATTACAATTGATGAATATAAATTGTTATTTAAATGAATCCCAACCTAACCTAATTAATTGGCAATTGTCAATCATTCTTTGTGCGATATTTTTCCAGGAACGTCACAGGTGGCGATAATATTTGAAAATTTCATAACTGAATAACTGTGTGGGCGAGTGGGCCGTAGATTTGACTATGGTGACCCAGTCGCCCGCCCAACTATTGCAACATCCAATGTTTGACAAATATCACCAAAAATGACGTGAATATTACACGCCTCTGCTGGCTGAGACGTTATCTATTGGTAATATTATGATGTTATTATAATCACCAATTGCCTCGTATATATCGACAGTTTGCATCCGCTCGGTTTGACTGCATTCTATCAAAAATTCGGATATAAATATGGTAGCTAGAAATTACGATCGGATGCAAACGTCAAGGTCAATCCACTAAATTGGCCGGATTGGATTGGTTTCGATAAGATGGAAATCAATCCACATTGACATTTTGCGATATAAACAAATAACAGATTTAATAAACTGAGCTGAAGTTTTGGCAAAGATGACACGAGTTAAATGATAAGTGTTCATGTTAGGCTGGGTTTGAAGGATTTTTGTAAAATAATTTGTAATATTTTTAACTTTCTAAAGTTTTGTGTATTTCCGCCTTTTTAATAAATAATTCGTACTCATACAATAAATAAAAACCATTTATTGAATTGAATTCTTTATGTACTTGTTCATGCATTTTATAGGTATCATCGACTGTTTGGTAAGAATTCCAAAAGAACAAGGATTTTTCAGTTTTTGGAGAGGCAATTTAGCTAATGTACTCCGATACTTTCCAACACAAGCTTTGAATTTTGCATTCAAGGATAGATATAAAAACCTGTTTATGAGGGGCATTGATAAGAAAACCCAGTTTTGGCGTTACTTTGCTGCGAATTTGGCTTCAGGCGGTGCCGCCGGAGCTTCTTCTCTGTGTTTTGTATACCCTCTAGATTACATAAGAACGAGGTAAAATTCAAAAAATCTTTACTATATTATTTCACATCTGAACCAAACGAATTTTAAATTTCAAACCGTGCAGAGAGTTCAACTTTTTATGCTTACGCTAAAGAATCTCGATTAGGTTTTCGTTGTTGTAATGGTTTGAAATTAAATTTTTGTGAAAATGCAAAGAAATCATTAATATTATACCGTTTATTTTAATTTCTAGGTTAGGTGCTGATGTCGGTCGGCAGGGCAAGGAGCGCCAATATCACGGTATGATGGATTGTGTCAAACAAACTGTCCATACCGATGGCGTAGTTGGATTATACAGAGGTTTTGTTGTATCTGTACAAGGTATCATAATCTACAGAGCTACTTATTTTGGTTGCTTTGATACTATAAAAGCAAGTTTACCGGATCCAAAAAACACGCCGTTTCTTATTTCATTCTTAATTGCACAGGTAATGGAAATGTCAATATAACTTTTCAATAAATTATAATATATACAGGTAACCCAGCGAAAGTTGGCATGTGTGGCATATGACAAAGTGGAGAACGGTACGCTAAATAATAATGCGGTGTTGTAATTATGGCTTTGCTTATCTTGATATCACGAAAATAATCTCATACACCTTTGATATACAATATTTAGTTAATACTACATGTATACGCTGTTACCACGTGTAGTGATTTTAAACGCCAGTGCGATTTTCTATGTGATCTTATCATAAGCAAAGTAATAAACTGGTTAACCAAAGAATGGATATATATATATATATATATATATATATATATATATATATATATATATACAATCACACGTGATTTCAGCGGGAAACTGCCGAACCACCATATTTATTATATAACAGTATTTGTTTTTGTTTCCAACTGCTCACCACGCTTCACGTGCGCTTCTATCGAACTATGCTAGCGCTTCTGTAATATGCACTTACGTTATTCTAACAATAGGTATTAATTAAGTTTATTTGGTGATATTAAACCACATATTTTTACAGTGTATTACAACCTTTGCTGGCTTCTGCTCATACCCATTCGATACAGTGAGAAGACGCATGATGATGCAGTCAGGTCGCAAAGCTGAAGACGTTATGTATAAGAACACACTCGACTGTTGGATTAAGATTGAGAAGACCGAAGGAATTCGAGCATTCTTCAAAGGGGCTTTCTCAAACGTATTCCGTGGAACCGGCGGTGCCCTAGTACTTGTATTATACGATGAAGTTAAGCGTTTTTTGTAAATTTTACAATATTTACAATAGACCTAATCCACTTGTAATTTTTAATGTTTTATTATGACAGTAACATCATAATTTAGCTTGGTTTATTTCACTTTTAGTTTCTTTCATTTTATTAGCCTTCATTTGTCTTGTTCCAATGTAATACTGTGTTTTAAGATAGCAATGCCATTGTTTGTTCCTAATTTATTTTTTTATTTGTTTACGGAAATAAATATGGTTTCATTCCTAGAAAGTTATGTTGAAATTTCTAATAAAAAAGATCTTCAATATCCAAGTTTTATTACCTATTGAAAAAATATAACCGCTGTGGTGGCATATTCGGTACGGCCGAGGTCGAATTTTTGCAAAGGTTAAGCAACATTAGGCCCGGTCAGCACTTGGATGGATCCCGCATAGCCCTACTTACCATTCGCAAATTAAAGTAGAGCAAAATGCAGAAAAGAAAGCTACAAAGAGGATTAATAATAATTGTAGACATGTAAAAAACTGGTGAATCCTATAAATAATGACGCGACAGCACGTGGATACGAGGATGGTTTTTAATGTGCAATGTAAGGCTTCTTCCGAATAAAAAAATATTTTGCCACAAACTGCTATTTTATAGTTTGTAGCAAAATATTTTTTTTACTGCTGTTTGGTAGTTACGCCACTGTTTTAGTGCATTTTAATTTATGAGAGCACTGCACTGTCGTCGCAGTTTTGCCAACCACTGTTATATTTGATTTATTCTGTTGGCATCAAAAATTTCTAAAAAGTGAATCAACTTGTAAACAATAAAGTATTAGCTTCGGTTTGAATAAAATTTTGAAATAGAGCTTTGGGAATAAATTTACATCTTTAATCATAAAAATGGCTCAAATTGGCGAAGCACTTACGCTCTCTCGAGGTACAAAAAAGTCAAATATAGTTAACCTAAATAATACACCCATTTATTGATTTTGTTAATTTGCAATTCTAAAATGATTTTAGATATAAAAAGATCTGTGGAGCTATTAGAGAAACTGCAAAAGAACGGAGAAGTTCCAGCGACAAAATTAGCCGCATTGCAAAAAGTTTTACAATCGGACTTTCTAAATGCCGTAAGGGAAGTTTACGAACACGTTTATGAGACTGTTGATATACAAGGGTCTCAGGATGTTCGTGCTTCTGCTACTGCCAAAGCAACGGTTGCGGCTTTTGCTGCCAGCGAAGGGCATGCTCATCCGAGAGTTGTCGAGTTACCTAAAACTGAAGAAGGCTTAGGTTTTAATGTGATGGGTGGCAAGGAACAGAATTCCCCTATATACATTTCCAGAATTATTCCGGGTGGTGTTGCTGATAGACATGGTGGATTGAAAAGGGGTGATCAATTATTGAGTGTTAACGGAGTTGTGAGTATGAGTTTTTGTATGAACCTGTTTCCGGCCAATAGATTTTTTCTGTAACAACAGTTTGTTGACCCTTTTGCTGCTGTGTCATTGAGAAATGTGTGAGCACCATTAGATTATGCTGGAACGTATATTTTTGGGTAACGCAAACTATAACTCCATTTGCCTTGATGTATATTGTGCTATTATGAACAAAAATAAACAAGATATCTTTTAATATATCCAATACAAAACTGATTTTAATTCAATAAAGTGACAAATATAATTCTAAAATATTTTTGGTTTGAAATTTTTCAAACCAATATAAATAAATAAAATATTATCTAAAACTAATCTAATTTTAGTACAATATAAGCCTAAAATAATAAACACGTGGTTGCATCTTGCACATAGAAAGCAAATAAATTCGACAAAATGTAACGTAAATGTATGTGAATGATATGAATAACGTATGTATACATTAAAAGCAACAAAAGGGTTAAAAATGATAAAAAATCTATGGGATGCAAATAGGTTAATTTGCCTAACTTATGTTATGTGCTAATATTGAATTATTCTAGTCGGTTGAAGGGGAAAATCACGAGAAGGCCGTTGAATTATTGAAACAGGCTCATGGATCGGTGAAATTGGTGGTTCGATATACGCCAAAAGTTTTAGAAGAGATGGAGCTTCGGTTTGATAAACAAAGAGCGAGAAGGAGAACCAATTTTAATTAAAATTGTGCTTCATAATATTTATTGTACCAATCTCTCATATTTATATTTACTTCATGAAAACATATTTTATTAAGTTAAACGGCAAAAATATTATTAAGTTTATTATATAGTTATATTCATTTCAATATTATAAGTAGAAAATATATTACAAACAATATTTGTGGTTAAATATTATCACCAATCGTTGAGAAATAAACGTATAGAACACATATGGGTTGGTAAGCTTGTAAAAAAATTCAGAAAATTTTTCATAAATTTTACAGAAAGCGGGCAGTGGAAAATCAACAGATCGGTTGGTTAAGCATATAAACTATAGCCCAAGACAGAAGAAGATAAAGATGGAAAAATACGATTAAGAATGAATCAATATATATAATGTAAATATTGGACACCCTAATGGTAAAAGAATTGAATAAATTAAAAACACCTTGAAAGATATAAGGATGTACCATCACCACTAATGGCACGTATTTTGCATTTATCAACAATAATAATTGCGCTCATATATCTAAGTCTGGACTAACGCTAACAGTATCATAGCGACCGGTGTTGCTATGACAATGTTTGAATCGAAACAGCTACTATGGCCTCTATAAATCACCACCTATAAGTATCAATGTGAAATCGGCAAATAACGCGCCCGAAAGATGGTAATATTTTTTTAGTGAACTTTTGTAAGAATGTTTTCAAATTGTTCTACAGTATATTTCAAAATATTTATACCGGGCGTTTTAATGTGTTTATACAGAGTGTTTCACAATTATTATACCGGGTGTTTTAAAGTGTTTATACTGGGTGTTTTTAAAGTGTTTATACAGGTTGATTAAAAGTCGTTATACAGGGTGTCAAATTTTGCATACAAATGTTTCAAACTTTTTATACAGGATGTTTTAAAAACTTTATGTAGGGTTTTTCGAATTGGTTATACGGGGTGTTTTGAAATGTTTACACAAGGTTTCAATATATTTATACGGAGTGTTTCACTATTGTTATAGCAGATATTTTAAAGAACATTGTGTTTTAAAATTGCTATACAGAGTGTTGCATACTTCTTATACAGGATGCTTAAACATTTTTAACAGGGTTTTTCGAATTGCTTATTTAGTTCGTTTCAAACTTTGTATACTGGGTGTTGTAAAATGTTAATACACGGTGTTTCACATTTGTTATACCGGATGTTTTAAAGTTTATACAGCATTATACAAAATTGTTATACACAGTGTTTTAAAGTCGTTATTTTGCATACAGGTTGTTTAAAACTTTCTATACAAAATGTTTTACAAACTTTGTATACTGGGTGTTTTGAAATGTTTATGTAGGGTGTTTATAGTGTATTTTAAACATTATACAGGGGGTATAAAATTTTGCACACCCTATACAAAGTTTTTATATAGGATATTTTAAAAACTTTATGCAGGGTTTTCGAATAGCTTATACAGTGTGTTTCAAACTTTGTATACCGAGTGTTGTTTCGTATTCAAAATGATTATACTGGGGGCGTTGTTTGTAGCGTTAAAAAATGTGTATACAGGGCATTTCAAGATCATTATACAGTGCGTTTCGTTTGCTTTTATAAAATTTAATTTTAATTGTGTATTAATCTTGGACATTCATTAACAAAAAACAAAATCATTTCTGACGAGTTATCGCTAATATAAAATAAATTTGGATAATGTAAAATTGAAAATTTTTACTTTGGGGAATTCACAGTAGCTCCACTTTTGTCATGATAATATTAGCTATAACAAAGATTTTTTGGTGTTATAAAAGGTTAAAATGAGCTAAGATGACCACTTATATAAAATGTAAATTGAAGTTTATTTATATTCTTTATCTAACTTAACATATCTTCAGATAAATTAATAAAACTTATAAATTAATTATATAATTATGCTGGAAATCCAAAATTGTAGAAAATCCTCTGGTTTACATGACGGTTGCGTAATGTGCCTTGCAATATACTGAAACAAGAAATAATTAGTAAATAAAATCGGCCAATAAATAGAATTTGAATGTCTTTTACCGATAAATTCAGATACAGGATCATTTTCTCCATCGCCTCTCATTGTTCCGGTAATTTCATCATTTTCAACCATCGGCATAAATAAAGTAACAAATTCTGGACTGTAAGGGGGTCCAATAGCTTCCAGCACCTAATAAATTAAATGTATAAAATATAGTCGTCAAACATAATAACGCTCGTAAATAATAACATCTTATCTCGATTTTTGGCAAAAATGAGTTAAGATCATTCTTCAATAGAAAATAAAATTATACTAACTTTTAGTACAAATATAATTTTTTTGTAAATAGCAGTTTTTATCTGGCTATAAAATTGCACAAATCGTATTTACATAAATGTTTGTAAAACGTTACTTTATAAGATACGATGTTATTCTTCGATATGAATAATTTTTATGGTACTTGAAATAAAGGTAATCAACAATACTTAAACAAAATTTCAACAATTTGGAAAAAGTTCTAAAAACTGCAACAATTAGGAAAAAACCGAAAAACACTTTGCAATAAATGGGGAAAAAATTACTAAACATTACAATGATCCATAGAGAATTGCAAAAATACCGTTTTTTAATTCGAATATCAAACTATTTGTAGATAGCAATAACAAAGTATATCCATTTAAAATTCTAAAAATTTCGTCGTTTAGTAACCTCACAATTATTAAATTTTGAATTTTTTTATTTAAATATTTTATAAATTTAACACATTTACCACATCATGACTTGCCAGTGGCTCACGCACATTGAATTGTAAAGAACTGTGTAAGATGTCACACATTAAATCAAATGTATCGCACATGTAGCATTATTATTTTATGTTATTTAATATAAAAATAGTAGTATTTCGTGCTCCCATTTGATACATATTGTGAAAAAAATTAAAGATGCACAGGTATCTCCCTCAAACCTGAAGCTAGATATTTTTTCACCTGTGCCACATATTTCCACTATCCCACCATTCAGTGGGTCACACATAGTTTTGCTAATATATGTCCTTGTTCAATGGTGGGTCATGAGTAATACAATATTATATTGCATTACAAACAATGAGAAATTGAAAATCGAACATATAATTGTTATGAACGTCATAAACGTAGGAGAAATTCATTTCATATTATTTTTTTTACTTTTTTCAATAAATTTATAATCACCTCTGTAACAAAATACCGGATTAAAGATATATCCGTATCACCTTTCTGCCAACATTGTTTGATATATTTTACCACAGGAACAACACATCCTGAACATAATAAATTTACCATTCTATCGAGGACCATTTTCCTCATTTCCAACTACAACAAATAAATTATATACAGTTTATACATCAATTTGTTGATATTCCTGCAATTTTCTTCTATTACGTAATCCAACGTTAGCTTTGTACCTACATGCATTTTACAAACTGGTTCCGGAAAAGTCCGCCGAAATCGAACTGATTCAAAACAATTTTCTGATTCTACTTGGAATACGCATGGCATGTAACCACTCATGTTGTTGCGGCTTTGGTTTCAAATTAGTTTAAAACCAAAACAGCACCTGCATGAGTTGTCACATGCCATGCCCACATTTCTGTGTTTACAACTAAAATTGTTGCATAAATCCAGTTTTAATATTTAGCAAATTGCAGGCATACCAACATAATGTGTGTACGAATATTTGATTAAAACTTACTTGCACTAAAATTTCGAGTTCATCCTGTTTGGATTCAAAAAGCCTTACAAGCAAATCCAATACTTGTGTATGCAACAAAGTATGGCACGAAACGACTTCATCCAATAAAGCCAAATGTATGGGGCAATGTTCCGTTTGCAATTTAAAATAGCTTGGTTCCGTAACGGTACATTCGACCCATCTAACAACGCCAACAGACACCACAGAAAAACTAAAAATGAATACATTAATTATCGTCAATTAAAATTATTTTGTTAATTACCGCAGACATTGATACAACGTTGCCAATTCTATGATGAGTTCGGAACTTCCTTTGGTCACGTTGCAGATGTTATGTACTGTTTCGATTGCTTGAATTGTTGGTTTTAATTCATCTTTCGTCCAAGTTCGTTTTTGCCCTTTTTTGCTTTGCGTTTCACATACGCTCGCCGCATATGCCAATAAATATATGTATTTAGGTTTGTGATCGGGATTTAATTTCACGCCAGCTTTGAAAAGGGAATCAACCAGTAATTCTATAATTGTTTGTTCAAATCAATATGTAGCAGTAGTAGCAACACAATGTATAATTATAAGGAAGATATTTTTGACCTTTATTCGGCAAAATGTTGTAATAGACATGAACCATCATTAGCAATAATGAAGTCAAAGTGTATGGACTAATTTGTTAGCAATGTTCGAAAAACATGTAAATTTAATCGTCATTTATATTTTACGAATAAAGGTCTATAAAGAATTTCTCAATTATATTACGCCCATAGATATTTTAACTTTGTGACATTTGATTAATCCTTTGTGCTCATATTTAATTTCTGTAAGCATATACGCTACATTCTATTTTTGTTTTTAAAATAGGTCATGTAATGGCTGCCCCGACATAGGATCGGAACCTGCACATTTCAATGTCATGGCGACCTCAACACAGGACCACAAAAGGTTAATATATAAATATAGTTAAAATATCTATGGGCTTTAAAAAAATATATATACGTTACCTAAAAATTGTGGAATTCTTACAAGATCAATTGGGGGAGGATCATTTCCACTGTAATTTCTATAAAGAACTGTAATATCGGCTGGATTTAATGTATTTTTTGATAACATGGCCGTTAATGCTTGACATGCTTGAGGATAAGCGGAGGCTCCGTTTAAGGCCATTGTTATTGGCGTCACATCATTCCCACTGCAACATTTTAAAACGCAAATATCTATTATGAAAACGTATTATTGCAATATTTAATTTTGTTTAACCCTTTAACATAAGGATAGCTTTGTTGATTTTCTCAAATAAGAATACTTACTTCTTTTGAGCACACCTGGTAATTTCTTGCGATAATCGCTTCATGCTGCTACCTCCACGAGCTTCTTTAGCCAAAACATGAATTATAACCTGAGCATAAACATATGTATGCTGTCCGTGACAAACCATTTTCTAAAAAATATATAATTAACAAAAATGAAACAAATTAAAAATTGAATAATTACAGCACATTCCTTGGTCGTTTTTTGCCAATCCTCGGGATTATTCAAAAAACTAGCAATGGAAGTTTTCAACACCCTCGAAAATACCTCCAATTGTTGCGCAGCCGTCGATATACTAGTAATTTCCCCTTGAAAGCCAGCATCGGAAATGAGCTGCAAAATATTATTAATTAAATAGTTAGAACTAATAAAATAATGCATACTTTTATGGTGAAATTTAGCATAAGACAATCTGGATATTCTTCGGCCAATCTGTAAATTAAAGATCGCCACGTCGGATGTTCGATTAATTCCGTCAACCAAGCAGGTGTTTCTCCCTCTTCCGTGAAAATTGTATCGGCCTTTTTCGGATCGAACGTTTTTAATATCATCTCTTTTAAATGATTTTCCACCATCGCTTGTACATCGGTTACTTTGACGCCACCAATTATCAACCATTCGGCTATTAGATTTGCCATTTGCGCTACTGCTGTATAGTTTTGTGACAGTTGTTCGATTACATGTACCGGATCACCACCAGATTGAAAATAACTATAATGGGGAGTGAATATTAAAATTATTAAAAATTATATACAATGTAAAATACATACGAAAATTCTTTCACATATCATCGTCTTAATGCGCAAAAGTCATTAATTTTTGAGGGGAAATAAAAAACGTTTTATTAAAAATAATTCTGGATTCATAGACTTACGGCATATTCTGTTTTACAACTTTCGTACAAATGCAATTTTTTGTGACTTAGACAACATCGGCAAACAATAGCTTCAATCTTTTTTTTACCAAATAGAGTCACTACCTTATTTTTGACCATATTGGACTTACAACCTTTGCAAATTAGGCCGCCGATATGGGGACAGTTTAATAATTAGGTAGTTTTTACTGCATAATAATTTCAAGTTTCTATAAACTGACATGTCCCTAAAACATTTTTAGTAAACTATAAAGTCTATAAATAAGGTTATTATCAACAACTAATTATTCAATAAACATTTTATTTATGTTTTTATTCGTTTATACGTTCATTTTGTACAGTTTGATTTGACCTAGGTGATTTAAAACGCAGGTAGCCCAATCTGTTATAAATTACGAATAAAATTTTGTATCTACCTCATTTTTTTAAGCAGTGTGATTTGGCGATTTTTGCAACTAGGCGCTTAATATTTCCCCTTCAACAGAATGAGAAAATGATACTGGTAAAATAGCTCTTTTTGTTTATTTTATTAGTGACTACTAATAAATTAAATAATCTGAAGAAGTAAACAATTACAAGAGTTTGGAAAGATAACAAAATGAGTCACAGTTAATCGGCATAAAATGTATTTGATTCTATCTGAAGAAGTAAACAAAAAAGATAACAAAATTAGTCACAATTAATCGGTGTAAAATGCACCTGTTTGATTCTATCAGCCTATTACTAATAACTTTTATTGTAAACATATAATCAATAAAGTCTAGCTATTAGTACAATTTCCGAGAATACTTTCGGATAGTGTAAACACTCGCAGATATGGACTTGCAATTGTGTAAAGCAGACATTACGATTAACGTATAGTTAAATAGTATTTATTTATTTTTACCGTTTTAATGATGAAAAAATGCCCGGTTCCATAATATAATCGGAAGTTTGAAATTTTAGGCCACATTCGGCTAGTACTTGCTGTGGATTTTCATTGTGGTCTTCCAATCCCTCGGATTCATCATCCAACATGTCGCCCCCATCCCACCCCCTATCGTCGTAATCCTCTTCCATTCTTTCAACAATTCTAAATTTATCTAACTACAAAATTAAACATTAATTACTATTGAAGATTAACAAGATTGTTTGTAAACTAATGTTGACAAGGATTCTTAACCTTAATGCCAATTAGGGTGGGGGGACGTCATCGACAACTTCGTTCTATTCATTTCCGAAAATAAACGAATAAGTTTTCCAATGTTGTCAAGTCGTATAAAATATCCAATAAAATAAATAATATCAACTTGTAATGAGTTATGTTATGTAATTATAAATAACTAAGTACGAGGCATTATATAAATATTATGCAATACAATTATAAATGGTTGCACAAAATATTTAAAAAAATATACATTAAATTTAATAAGATGTACTTATCAACACTATGAATTGATTATAAACAAAAAAGAAATGTTCATAACTCAGTTATTATATAAGAAAATTGATAGAATCGACAGTTACTATGTGATAATTCATAATATAAGAAAAAATAAAACTACTAGGTTTTTGTATCACAATTTATTTAGTCGCACTGTGACAGCAGTTTCGACTAAACCTCAGTCTTCATCAAACGTTACAGAAATGCATTTTCATAAATCGTGATACAAAAACATAGTAGCTTTATTTTTCTTATAGTTATTATATATTTTTCAAAATTAGATTGTTGCAATCTACCGGGAACTACTTACATTTCAAACAACTTACCTTTGGTTGAATTTATGACAAGGATAGCTGAACAAATAAATCACTTTAAAATGCAAAACTTCAGTACTTACAATAATTAGAATAAAATAATGTATTACGAAAAATGAATAAGTATATATGGTTCTGCTCTACGGAGAAGCTCATCAGAATGCTGTTGCTTTGAGAAGATTATATAGAGAATGTTTTTCTGAGTAAGTTATTCCAGCTGAAAAAACAATATTTGTAGCCGCCGTCAGATGGCTACCAAAATTTGGGAGTTCTGCTCAACACCAAGGCAGATGGTCCATATGAAGATTAGTCGCTGCATTTAAAATGTAAACGATAAATTGTTACAGATTGTTGAAAACAAACGGTAATACTAAAATCACAAAAGCTTTGGGTCATTTTATCCGGACCAAAAAAGCATTTCCGGGTTAGTAGAAATAAGGCGCCCTTGTGCAACATTGCCATAGGCGCCCCAGTCATATTTCTAAATAAAAAATCATTAAAGAGAGAATGCGAATAACAAATGATGAATAAAAATCAGCACAGTTTTGTAGCATTTATTTAAATCATTAATTACAGGCAAAATTTCCTTCATTGCTTGAGTTCATTTCTAAAAGAAAAAAAATGGATTTATTACGTTATTTCTAAGACTTTTGTAAATTTATTGAATATGGGATTTATAGACTCATTATCAAGGGAAACTTCACTCATTTTACTCAAAATTTGTTTGTGTTGATTAGGTATTAAATACGTCATCAGAGCAGAACCAGCATTAGCCGTGTCCTAAGTATGTAACACTCAACACCCGTAAAAGTTTTGATGTCAATTTTTTTTTTATAATAGTTTTAATTACGGTGACCTATCCGCCCATCTATTGCGTCTTCCGATTGTTGTCACCTGCAATGATTTTTTAAAAGATTTTCACCAAACGATAAATGACAACTGTCAACAAAACACCTTACATAACCTCATTAAAAAAAACATCTACTAACTGGTGCAATATATTTGTATAAACAGCGCAGGTAGAGATATCCAATAATTGGAAAGCGCAATAATTAGGTGGGTGGATGGGTCACAATAGTAAAAAATACTGGAACAATGTTATGACTATGGTGATCCGCCAGGCTAATGCGCAATCCAACATCCTCACCTGCGATTGAGGGCAAATAAAGGAACGCGGAAAAATGTGTGCGTGTGACCAAAACAACGCGTTTTTAAAGGAATGTGGTGAGCGCTAAAAGGTATAGCAGGTGAGAGTCGGTTTGCATGTTGGATGTATTAGTTGGATTCGTTGGACTAGCTGGAAGAGCAGATCGGCATTGAGTAACTGCAGTGAAAGTGTTCTTATTAAACAAAAGTCCTCAGCAATAATATTAAATTAGTATTGTTTTTAATGTTAGAAATTAAAGAATTATTGAGTTTAATTTTAGACGAGCACAAGAAAAACGCCACCTTGTCTAAATACAAAATTCTTCTTAAGGTACGCTGATGTGTTTTATTTTGCCTGAATTTTAGCCAGAACGAGCTAAATAAGTTCTTTTGAACGACCAAAAAAAAGTTTATTACTACAAAATCAGCAAAGTCGCGTTAAATTAAAGTCATTTTTTGAGATTATTGTGAATATAACGTCATATGGCCAATAGATGACGTCTGATAGTCATTTTAGTCGAACAAATGACGTCCAATTTTCGACGTCATAATGACATACTTTTCATGTCACAATGTAATTAATTGCGCCGTGCGATACGCTATCTATTAGTCTCTACCGTTACTATCTTGTGCACACGCCATTACCCAATTACAATCCACATGTTTACACAAATCATGCTGAAAAAAACTAAACTCGGTCATCTTTTTAACATGACGTGGCGTTGAGTTTAAGGATAATAATAAATAACAATATTACTATTGTTAGCAGTAACTAGCCGACAAGTGAAGTTAATCGAGATGAGATAATTAATGGAATTAGTTAAAAGAAAAGATGTCGGCTTGGATATATCATTATCACAGCCAGCATAGTCATATTCATGAATATAACGTCACATGACTAATAGATGACGTTTACTATTGTTACTATTATGATGACGTTATTATTATTATTCGACTTTTTGAAGTCTTACTTTCAACGTCACAATGACGTATATTTTGGTTCATTTTAAGACGTCATATTTCCAACGTTCGGTAGTAAACCAAATAATGAAGTTAAGGTCAAATTAGTTTGGATATTCAATGCTAGTTTGTCTTAAGTGGAACTAGTTAAAAAGAAAATATATCGCCTTGGATATATACTTAGCAGCATCAAAATAAATCTCAGTACTCTAAAATTTAAACGTTATCTGAAAAGTGTTTGCAATTAATGGCGATTAATTACAAAAACTTTATCGTTTGAAAATTTTGATAAAAGTTTATTAAATAGAAACCAGCACATCTATTTTACGTCAATAAGTTACGTCAATTTTACGTTTCTAAGTGACGTCTTTGGTCCATGGCACATTTTTCTCTTTTTGTCGTCATATTTACATCATACTTTAAGTCATATTAATGTAAATTATGACAACAATATGACGTGTCTGCTGGCTGGGCAGTACGCATCATTAATCTACAATTTTGTAAAAATACGTTTGGTAAACGTTGAATTGTTTTTGTGTTGCAGCTCTTTATTAGGATTGCAGTATAAAGATGCGATACACATCTGATAGTACTTGTAACAGATACTTCTTTATGACTCGGCTCAAGTACAAGTAACCTACCAAACTTGTAAGCTACAATACTATTTATTATTAGTAGCATTCAATATTTATCTTCTTTTAATTATATTCTATTTACTGCCTATTAAATAAGTTCAATTAAATTTAGCAACACTGCAATTCCCTCGGATGTGTTCGTTAGGGAGGGGGTATTTTAGTGCCATTCCACATTCTGCTTCTAACTTCATTAAACTTGGTGTTATGTTTATAGGTTATACTTTAGATTTGAATAAAAATTTCATAAATTTGTAAATTATATGTTTCTAGTACTATAAAGCAAATTCCAATAATGCATTTAGTCGTTGAATTTGGGTAAGTCGTCAGCAAGTACAATTGCTGCCTTATTATTTATTCAATAATTTTAGGGGTGGATTGCAGACCCTGTTTGGAAACAAAAAGAAACATGAAATTTCTTTACCGGAAAAATCGGAAGCATGTAAGTACTTTTATTAAATCAATTCCAACAGAAAACCATTATTTTCTTATTTTATTAAAAGTTAAAATATCTTGATTAAAGAAAATTATGCATTCTATTGTGGCAAGCAAACTGCAACTATTATCTTAGTTATTGTTTTTGTCATTGCCACGCATCTATGGTAGAAACGGCATAAGTTCATACTGACATGTTTTTAACACATTGAGTGCAGCGGGGTTTTGAAATGTGTTATTTTTAAGCAAGCTAAAATATTTTACATGTGACGTAAATGTGTTAAAATAACATTTTAAAACTAGCCCCCCAGGTTGGTGTCACTTGTTTTGGACTAACAGACTGATCTTACATTATAACAAAAAAGTACCGGTGTCTGGGTTCCTATTTTTCGAATATATGGTGCCGCTCAACGTGTCTAGTGAGAATTATGTTATCTGTGTTTGTTAGACTTGATTAACGAAAAGGTAATAGAATGAAATGACATAAGAAATGTACTTTAATTGAAACTATATTTTGAGATGATAATTTTCAATACCATGCGAGTATATTTGTAAAATTTTAATTAACAAATGAACAGATGCATATTAAATGGTCTTTTTATAATTGCAGAAAAAGTACAATTTGTTTTTAAATAGACCATCTAATAGA
>JARJEC010150692.1:0-15356 GCA_030264575.1 Tachinus sp. AB-2021 | reverse complement strand
TACTATTAGTAACGTATTTCACATTTTCAAGTAATAATAGATAAAAATATTGGCGGGCGGAGTAATGACATTATTCAGCGCCGGTCCTTCGGCCGCCGCCCGGTACAAACCAGGTGTCTGTTTCATTTGCGCGGTAAAATGAACATCTACATATACACGACCATTACGAAATCACTTCCATTTAGTATGTATAGGGGGCACGTGTTGATTTCCGTTTTAATAATCAATATATGTAATGTAATGTAACAATGATTTGTTTGCATAACGGCCACTTAATGTATTTGTACCACAAAATCGAATTTCTAATTTATTTTAATTGTTCTATGAATATTTTCAAAAACTCAAAGACTATTAGTTATAATGCAATTACACATTTTCACTTGTGTATAATATGCTTTTTATAACTATTGTTATATACTATTAATTCTGTCAACTTTACTACAACAAAATTAAAACTCGATATAATTATTTATCAATTACATCAATACACTTCATTAAACATAATTTTAGGCGAGGTCAAACAAATTATGAGGTTTGAAAAACCAAAACAATTTACTATGGTCGATTAGTTGGATTTGGTCCGAATAAAAAATAAATATTATTATCACAAATAATTTATTAAAAGGTCTTACGATGTCGGGTTTCTAGTGGTGCGTCCTGATTTGGAACAGAACATCGTACCGAACCCAGTTCCGTTCTAATGTGGACGTGCCTGCAAACATCGTCCTGTTCTAAGGTCATGATACGCAGCGAAGTTCGCCGCGTTCATGGGAAGTCCGTATTTACTTCGACATCAAAGGAGAACTGGAGAAATGTTACGCGCCTAGTATGGACGTCAAGGACTGCCAAGCTTATTAAATATATAAGAAAAAGCCCAGACAAGCAACGTCTCGAGTTGATAGATATAGTCATAACTAACCTAATTTAACTTATAATTTTAAAAATGATTATTATTATTTATTGATTAATCAGTTATTTTATTAACAAAATTAATTCAATTTTAATGATTACATAAAGTTGATAAATTTTTTCTTTTGTAAATGTGTTAAAATGGCATTTATGCCTTGTTATTTTATATAAATTTCCTAAGTAAATTATTAATTTCATTGTATAAAATGAAAATTACAATTTTTTTATATGGTTTTATTTTATTGTATTATATTACAAATATACATAATATATTATTATATAACACAATGTGAATTATCAACGTCACATCTATATTGGTTTTTTATTTTGTTATTTTATTAACAGGATGGTATGAGTTTAAATAAAATCGAATCTTATCTATAAAATAAACACATTTAAATTTTTATCATAAAAAGAAGTATAATGTTGCTTAAAAAACTGAATAATTCAAATTCTGAGATTCATAATTTAAACTAATATATAAAATTATATTTCATTATATTTAAATATTAAAATATTTATGGAATAAAATTGGACAGATTTCTATAGAAACTTAGATCGCGGCTTAGGAACGGAACAAAGTTCAGTACGATGTTGGCAGCGTTCTTAATTTTTTCACAGCGTATCTTAACCGTGGAGAGCACAGTGGAGTATTTGAATCTAAAAACCGAACAAAAGTCGGAATCAAAAAGGTGATAAAAACGTATGTTAATAATATTTTTCTTCGAGCTTAATAACATATCTATCAAATTGCAATTATTAAAATTTTTCCTGATTTTACCCCTCCTCGTGGTCACCCTAAATTCGGTCATTTTTATAACGCAACTTATGTGTGCATTGCGCTTGCATATTTATTTTCATATTGTGGAACCTAGTGAATTATTAAAACAAAAAACTTTGCAATATAAAAGTAGAAGGTATATATTATATCAAAAAAATTAAAAAATGTGTTTTTTTTAACCTATACAAACAGTCGTATACAAGTACTTATGTTTGGATTTAAGATTTTCAAAAAGGTATTTTTGTTAAGTCTTTCTGTATTTACAAATATTTTTCGAAGAATGAAAAATGCTATTTATAGTGTTATAGTGTTTATTAATAAAATAATTTTTTTTTTTAAATTCTTTTTTCTCAAAATGTTTTGTTTATTTTTTATTAAAGATATGTTCTTATAATTAAATATTGTATTTTATTAAATTATGTTGCTAAAAACTACATAAAATAATTTTGCCTTTAAAAAGAGCGAAATTGCCTTCAACATCATTTCATTTATAAACTTGAAATTACTATTTGCTTCGAGAGAATATATTTATATATTTCCAGGTTTGTGTGTGGGATGACTATTTAATGTAGATTTATTATAACGGATAAAAAAACTTTCTTCCTTAACATATTTACAGTAATACCCGTTTAAATATAAGGTTTTCCATAAAACATGGAAAGTTACGTGGAGCAATAAAATAGAGCGAGCGTAAAACTGGAATATACTAACGTAATAATAATAGTTGGAAGGTAGATATCTATAATTTCATCTGTACGCTTAAGTGTAGTGAAGTGGATAGAGAATATACAGATTTATGTTTATGCAATTACGGCAAGATTTAACCGATGAAAGCGTATCAGGTTCTCAAGTTCCGTTTCTTTATTTTCTCAGGCGATGATTGTGAACAAAGCAAATGATGATTTCAATTATCCCCTTGCACCGCCACATCTCACAATACGTTTCTCACACAAGGTACGAAATACCAAAGTTTGTGAATGTATGTAATACAAGACACCAGATACAACATATAATTGTCTCATCTTACATTTTAAATCCGGATATTTACTTTTATTTATAGCATTGTAAAATCAATTTTGAAAATTTGAATCTCGTTCTTAGTTTCGTAATTTTGTTCTTAATTTTTTATGTAGTTAATTGCATTTTTTGTGATTTCCTTGCTTGAATATATTAAAAATACACCGATTTAATATATTTAAAATGTAAAAACATTGTTAGAAAGGCAACGCAAAGAAATAATTTGAAAAAAAGTTTATGAAAACCATTTTAATTGCGAAATCGTTGAGCAAAGGAAATCTCAAGTGTTCGCTCGTTATAGCCATGATCATTAAATTCCAGCGAACAATGTATTTGTATATAAATCATATAAAAATACACACGAAAACGTACAAAAAGGGAAAGTTTTAATACCCGTTAAAAAAGAGAATTTGCATTCAAAATGCATCGGTATGAATTACGCACCTTTCTCTTTTCCCGACTAATAATTTATATTTTTTAGCAGGCATTTATGTGTTCTTTTTTCACTCTCCCTCATTTTTCTTGGCTGGTTCTTACTACGACTTAATTAAAAAAGCAGACTTCAAGTTATTTTGTCTTTAGTTTTTAACTAGGACTTTAAAATTCATATACTCAATAAATGAACAATAAAATTATTAACGTAATTTGACACATATTTAAATACAAGGAAAACTCGGCAAACGTTTTTTCGTTCTACCTCATATCAGCAAGAATAATTTCTTTAGTTTTCGTTGTCATAATATTTTTTATTGATCGTTATTTTAAATTTTAAAGTTACATTATAAAATTTATGATGCTGATGCATGAACATATTTTGTGTAATTTCTTTTGTAATTCGTTTAAATTTTATTGGGAATTGTTTGGTATTATTGGTAGCAATGCATCCTCTCCTTTGTATTTACCATTTAAAATTGCTCCTTCAATAAGATGGCCCATTATTTTTTGCACTACTAATCTGGTACCATAATACAGGTGTGATGGATGAATGTTGCAAAGCAAGATAATAGACAAGTCGATTTTCAATATCAAGCGATTATATTACTAGGAAACAAAAGACGTTCTGAAATCTGCAATTTTGTAGCTTTCATGGTCTATATTATACCCTCCAAAACTCAAATCTCTAAGTCCAAGGATAACGCCTAAAAAATGGCTGATCACTGCGGTTACTCATGCCATTTAAACGCAGTAGATAGACCATACCGTTAGACAATTTAAAAATATATAACATTGAGTGGTACCTATAACAAATTACATTGTGGATATGGCGTAGTAATTCTACAACATTTGCAATATATGTTTTTTTCTTTTTTGCATACACAAAGTAATTTAACATTGTTTTATAAATAAAAATACTATTACAATATATTACTGTATTGATATACTATCGATGTTTACTACCATTAATATTTTACACTGAAGTTTTATTGCCATCGATGTCTCATTCCTACGTTCAATATAATTATGAGCCTTTTGGTGTGCTATATAGTTTCTGCATCATCAGCTTTAACAGGTAGGTAAGACAATTACAATTAACATATTCTTAGACTGAAACGTAGCTTAAGTACATATTCAAATTTGTTGTAATTACCGTAATAAATTTCAGTATTAATTTAATTAGATTTATAGAAATATTTCAATTTTCAATTCATGGATAAACTGGATTAAAGAATATATAAACATATCTTTATACACTTAATTATAAAATGTTTATCTTTACTGTCCTTTATTTTCAGCTTATCGATAAATTAAAAATTGAAATATTTCCACAAATCCAAATAAATTAATATAAATATTTATTATATACTGTAATTAAAACAAATTTGAATAGGTACTTACGTAGTTTCCCAACATACAAAACGGATTTGAAATGAGAACAATGATGCAAGAAGAAGGAAATTCCATTTTGGGGTATTTTTTCATTCGAACAGCTCTTTATGCTTTATCACTGGATATCAAACATAGGAAATCAAGTTTATAATAAATCTTCTATTTGGATATAAAGATATGCCCATGGTTTGCCTCGTACATACAGTTATACAATTATCCGGATTATACCACAGAAACGGTAAGTAAATGTTTCGCGCGGCTCCATGTTTTTCTGCCATCAATAATACACCAAAGTGTTATGTCATTGCAGTTCACCAATATTTACATTATCCTATCTTTAGAGCGTCCATATATTGTATCCGGTGACTACCGGGCGTCCATATGGACGCTCGATAGTAAAACCTTATAAATCGATTCTACGCTTCGAGACTTGATAGTTACATATTTTTAATTTTGTTAAAGGACGCCCAATAAGACGTTTTTTGTAAAAAAAATATATTTTTGTGAATATTTTTAGTTCATGCAATTTCACAAAAGGGGCGCTATGCGCATTAAGCGTATATTTGTAAAAGTATATTTCTGTACAAGATATGCATTATCGAGGGTCCTCAAACCATGGGGACGCGCTATGGAATGCGCTGCATTCTTTAAACACGTAAACTTGAGAGTGGACTAGTTATATGGTTTGAATGCATATATTTTAGCGGACACCAAATAGTGACAACTCGCAATTTTACTTTTATGCCCAGTACGTCAAACAAAGTTTTTTTATAAATTCGATAATTCAAAGAATAAAAATAAAATTATTTTTAATTACTTAATTTAAAATTAAAACAATATAAAATAAAATGTTTAAAAAGTTTAATGAAATTTTACAAATATATATTTATCATAATGAATAAATGGCGATGTTGGAAAAGATGTGCCCCTCAAAGTAGAAATTGACATGTTTCAAGCTTTATGTTTTCTCCCGATTTTCTGAGATATCCAGGGTGGATACTTTTGAAAAAACACCCTGTAGAAAATAAATTAAATTTTAATTTATAAACCGAATAATCATAAGTGTGATAAATATTATTTCTTAATTCTCATTATTTGTAGCACTGAAGAAGGAAGTTGTATTAGTCCCGAAACCCGAAACGCCTGCATGTTTAAATGTTAATTTACTAAAGTTGTTTTTCAATCGTAAGTGGGAAAAGTTCGTTTGGTCTTTCTCCCTGTCTTCAAATAGCCGTCTTACCATCTCATTAATAAAGAAGAACGTTATCACTACATTACATTTAAAAATGTTGGCTTTAATAATAAGTTAAGAAAACTTCACCATAACATAATTTTGTCGATATTTATTATTATTAAATACACACCAGGTTCATTAAAGATCTTTAGTGTTTATAGAAAAATTAGCAAATCTTAACCTTAATGGTTTAATCCTGTAATCCAAAAAGATCAGAAACGCCCCAAACAGATTTAATGACATGCAATAAATATAAAATGGAATAAATTTATAGTTGTCTTATATTTCCAATACAGTTTTAAAATTTAAATGAACATAACATTTTTTTAAATCTACAATTTATTTAATTTAATATCAAATGTTGTAATTTTTGTGTTTTTATGTCTTTGTTAAATTAATTATACTTAAGAATATTTCATAATTTAAAAGAAATGATACAATAAACTTATATAAGAACAATTCAGTATGTAATTAAACTTTTTTAATAAATATATTTGAATGTTGCAGCTCCATATTGAAGTTAACTCTTTTGTATTTCAAAAACCCAAATCAAGATTGTTTTTAACTAATTTTCAACTAGCTCAAGGCCTCTACGAAAAGATAAATAAAATGTTGTCAAATATGAAGAAGTTAAAACTGTTACATTAATAAAGAACATTTAAAATTATAAGTAAACCATTTATAAAAATTGAGGGTTATTATTGGAAAATGATTTGAGATGCAATGAGTGAGACACCATCGAACGTCGCCAGATTACGGACGGAATAACTATTTAAAAGAATTTAAACGCAAAACAGAATAAATTATCGGATAATAAATACATTATGTAAAAACGTGTTCAATAATTAGGATTGTATAAAACTAAAATATAAATAAACACTTTTTAATATATAGTTCATATAATCAAACAAGAAAATAATAAAATTTTGCGGTTTGTTTTTATTGTTAAAAACTAATAATAAAACTTCTCTGATTTTTTTTGCTTTATTCATATCATCAAAAATGTTCAAGGACGGCATGCAAGAGAGATATATCGAGCACTATTTTTCGAAGAAAATTTCTGAAGTGATTTCTGAATTACGACAAAAAATGAGCTTGTAAAAGTATCGTAACTATGACATTTTAAATGTAAAACATAATAATTTGAATAGACGCGCTAATGTATCAATTTCTTCATCTATTTGACTCGAGCTTGATTGACAAAAACGAAAAGAACTTATTTTTACAATGTCAAAAAAGTATTCACTAAATTCACATGCGCAAATACCCATGTATTTTCATGGTGCATCAAATACTCGCTAATATTCGTTTGTTGCTAGGTGATTTTGATACTGTTTATTAATATGATTAGCTGAAATTTTTTGAGGGAAATAGTCACGTGTATAGACTAGCATTTGAACAAACTTTGAAATCGTTTCTAATTTTAAAAATTACAAAACTCTCTCGGTAGTGTCTCAATATACGTGTTGAGCCAAGAGGAATTGACGAAACTCAAGAAGTATATTGTACACATAAAAATAATGTAAAAACTGAATGTTGTTATCCAATTTTTATTTGTTATCAAGTTATAGCGCAAAAAGAAACAAAGATTTTTTTCTAGTATGCCATGGTTGCGGTTAACAAATAAGGTACGTTTGTTGTTCTCGTCTGTCAGTCATTTGATAGTTATAAAATATTTAATTCTGAGTTTGTAGAAATAAAGTATTACGAAATGCCAACACTTATTTATGTATAGAATATGCTTATAGTTGCTTATAGTTTTGTAATGGATATGCTACAGTTGATGTTGCAGAATATCTTCTACGTTTTCCACATCAGAGATATCTAAATATACACATAAAAAATATATAAATATGTTTATCAAATGCCTTCACCACATTAGAACAGAAAATGTGCCTTATTTTTAGAAGCAAACTAGATAAAAATATGTCTGTTTTGCGCTATAACTTGATAAGAAATATAAATCGAATAAGAAAATTTAAATTTTATTACATTATTTTCAGGTGCAATTCACCCAAACTCAAGGACTGTAGTCCTTGAGTTTGGCTCGTTCTTCTTGACTCATCCTGTATACAATGGGTTTCAGGATGGATGCATAATTAAGTAATCTGAAAATGAGTGAGTTAATAAACTTTCAGAAATTCAAGCCTTCTTAATTAGAAACAAATTTTTGTGTCATAATTTTAGTTTTGAAATGATGTATAAAATTCATTGAAAAGTTAAGTACGTATATACTTTCTAATATGATGTTAATTTATGTTTTAACAATTAAACATTTTTTAGAAAATAAAAGAATAACATATTTACTTGCATTTTGATCATAATATAAGGCAGACTTAATAAAACCTAATGAAACTCTGTATATTTCAAAAATATCAAATTTAACATATTTTTCTATATAATTAAGTTTTGGAGATGTATAAAAAGTTTCTTTTTGCGTTATGACTTATCGCATTACGTATTTTATGTCATTTCATTCTGACACATTTCCATTAAAAATAAAATACGCGGTTTTTATTTCGACAAACCATGAGTCATACTCACCATTGTTAAGAAAAATTTGATGCAAATTTTTAATTTGACTTGATTTTAAATCTAATTAACAAAAACAAAAATGGTCTTTTTTAAATTTAATTAAGTCATAATCTTTGTCTTTTGAACACAATATTTTTTTAATGTAATAAAATATAATACAGCTTATTTATTCATATTTATCACAATTTTCTAATATTTTACAATTTTTAAAGTAACTATCAAACCTTGCATCTTTCAAATCAGAAATAGAGCAATTTATTAATCTCATAACCAACTAGCAGCATGTATTATTTACGTTTGCAATGGTGTGAAGTTAGTAAATTGATCTTAAAAGTATTTAGTTAATCTTTTAGAAAACATAGGTTATAATGTTTCAATATTTTTTACAAGTCTAAATTATCTTCGAAACATTGAAAAAATTTGTATGAAGTTTTTTTTTCAATTATTTCTACGAATTTATTTTGATATTTAATTCTTTTGCTTTGGTAAATTCATCAATTGGTTAAGTTTATTACTTTGTTCGTTTATTTGCCATTTGCATATGAGCCTTGTGATAACATAAAAATGAAAAAAATTTAGATACTTTCGTTTTATCAGAACTGCAGTATTATAAGTCGATGAAATAAAACCTAATTGTATGTACACAATGAATTCTAATTTGTAAAGGTGCAATATTGAAATAATATAAGATTACTTACATCATTGTCCATAAGAAATTCCATAATAGCTACCTATCTATTTATTAAAAGTATAAGAAACAAATTAGACCTGCTAATAAGAATGGCGGCAAGTTAAATATGTCGTCAAAGTTGTTATGATTTATGAAACAGTTGATCACAGCTGTACAGCTGACGACATCAAAAACAATGCGGGCGAGATTGAAGTAATATTTGACCTTTAGACTTGAAACCAGTGCGTGTATCTGAGTGCCATCCCCATGAAGACTACCTCACACGAGCCTCTTCATTCCAGCTTAAGGCCCTTTTTATTTGTTTGTTTGTTTGTTTGGCTCCGTCCAGCATAAATGTAACATTTTTTAACTTCATCTACTGACGAACCCTTGCTTTGACACGACCATCCTGAAAAGTCACACGTCATGGTGTGTTAAATATGAAGATAAAAGGATTTAAGAACCTAACATCACAATACACTTCTCTAAACACAATTTTCGAACATTATAAGCCGTGACGATTATTCAACAATTTTTAAACAAAGTAACAATTAAAAACTATAGACATTGAACTGACTGCAATTACATTTAAACTTAAAATACAAATATCGACGCAGATTATTGCGGAGAATTTCATTTTCTTTGTAACGGTGCATCTGTTCATACTTAAAATAATAAAGTCACAATCCGTTTTGTTGATGCCTATTACGGAGTAGCCCAAACGATTTTTTTAATGAGGATTAATTATTTTTGCATTCATTTTGACACGGATTGTTTTTTTTAACAAAAGCTTTTCGGCATTAATACATTATCCTGATTGCGGGTGCGGTATATTAAAATATTTTTAATTATTGTTATTAGTAACTACTATTACAAATTTCAACACAGATTATCGCGGAGAATTTAATTCTCTTTCCAACGGTGCAATTATTTTAATGTTAATTTTGATACGTATTGTTGGATACAATTTTATTGGTTTTCCAATGGTGTACCTGCCAAAGTCATACGTTGATGTGTTAATGACTTACGTCGAGTTACATGGCACATTGTACATTTTTAATTAGTGTAATTAGTAAAATCTAATTAGCGAATATATATTACTATTACAAATTTCGAGGAAGATTATTGAGGATTTAATTCTCTTTCCAACGGTGTATCTGCGAAGGTCATACTTCAAATAAAAAAGTGGCAATCCGTTTTGTTGCTGGCGATCGCGGAGTGGCCGAAACGATTTTAATCGCTTTTTTAATGAGAATTAATTATTTTAACATTCATTTCGATACGGATTGTTGTGTGCAATTTTATTGGCTTTCCAATGGTGTATTTGCCAGTCATACGTTGATCAGTTAATGACCTACGGCGAGTTACAAGGCACGTGAATTCAGTAAGATTTAGAGAAAAATTTTATCAACAAGAGTTGTTTAGGGTCATGATTTCTACCTGGCGGTTTAATATAGCCTACGCTTTTTTAATTAGTATTTTTTTTTCTATGTCTATTCGGATTATTGTGGCAATTTCATTGCCTTTCCAATGGCCTAGGTGAAAATGTTCTACGTCTAGTTGTAAAAAGTTATTGCGATTGGCCCAAGATAATACTTTTGTTGGTAACTTTACAACATAGTCTACATAAAGGGTATAATATTTGATCTTTTTCTATTGAGGAATATTAAATAAAATGGACGCATTGTCTTCTATTTCTGCTCAAAAAGATTTATTGTAACAGCATTCTATCTACAATTTGTACAATACATTATTAATTAATGTTTTACTAAACTTGGGTATGCTTAGGGTTAGAAATATAATACGTGATATGAATAATATGCCCCATTTTTACGCGTTTTTATAGTATTTATGCCTAAAACCTGTACATTGCCGTCGTATCAACCTATTCAGTTTTTAGCTCCGGGCTCTCAATATTGTTTTGTTTCACATTCCGTCGATTTGTAGAATCTATTTATAGCCTTGTTTATAATCATGGCATTTAAAACAGCATTTATTTTAATTTTATAAATATTATTTCTGGTGTATGTGTATGAAATTATTCTTTTGTTTGTTATATTTAAAAATATATCGATAATATATCACACTTTGCATTTTTTTAAATTATATTTCTTTTCCTATCAATTTATCTATCAATTAGCATAAAAAATAGTCTCTTACATTTTGATCAAAATGATTTATAATTATCAATTAATAATATATTAGTGTTAACAAATATATATTTTTTAAAACATTATTGTTCTCTATAGTAAAGTAATAAACATGATGTTTATACCTGCATAAATGTTTTATTATTATTCTACACATTTTTATTCAGTTAGTTATTATAAAAATAAATCCAATTTTGTATTAGCTGTTGATTGTTTAGAAATATGTAAAAGATATTTAAAAAAAGTTAATCGGAAAAAGGAGATTTTTATCAATTTGTTTAAATTTTCAACAAAAACAATAACAAAAGTTTGGCAAACAAATAACGGTAACAAAAGTTTTCTGCTCAGAGAGCCTCAACAATCAATAACCATAACAACTAATGGAGTAAATAAAAACTAATCACACATTCACTCACACATTCATTCTTCTTTTACCCACACATTCATCCATTTCATCATTCATTTAGGTAACAATACTTTAAACTATGTTTTTGGCACCATCAGTATATATTGCAACATGCTGTGATTATTTCAGGATACTTGGGTATTATAGTATTTACCTGAAATGATAACAATTTATAGTTTACAGTAAAAATTTAATGATGAATTGGCGTAATATTGTTTAATAAGGCAAAGGCTGTTACTAGTGGTGGTTCATTTTTCTTTAGCCAGTAATTATGTGTAAAATTTGCAAAACAGACAGACATCATGGATATCTTTTGTACAACATTATTTATTTTTATAATTTTTTGAAAATGCTTAGCTGCCTAAAGTTCTCTTTGATATTTTAAGGCATTTCATTGCTTTTTGCCTAATTGTTAAGGTTGGAGATGAATTCATGGCTCCAATTGCTAAAATCTAATTGAGCGATTTTGTATTGTATCTCATTTTAATGTAGTATTGCATGCTGATCCATATAATGTGCTTCCATAATCTATTATTGATCTAATAAACGATTTATAAAACAGCAACAATACTTTCTAAAGTGTGTTTTACGTAATAATTTTTAAAAATGAATACCCTTTTCGGTTTTTGATTTTGCTCTTCGAATTTAGTTTTGAATCAAGTGTTAGGCCTAAATATTTAAAAAATTGGACTATTTTAATTTTTGTGTTATCGTTAATTTTAATATATTGATAATTAGTTGGATGGCGCCTGGAAAAGATTACAATTGTAGATTTGTTCAATGATGTAGAAAATCCATTGTCATTTATCCATTTATTAAATTTTGCTAATACAATTTTAACCATTCTTATTCCTTCTTCTACAGTTTTAGCTTTAAAATGGATGCAAATATTATCAACAAATTGTATTAATTGGATTAATTCACTTAAAATATCATTGTCTGCAGTGCACAAGTTAAATAATAAGGGTGCAAGAATTGCGGTAGTCCAATTGAAGTATATCTAGATCCTAAAAATTGGTTACTATTATTTTTAACGGTTACTTACTCTATCTCATATATACTGATTATATTTTTGGCTATATATCTGGTAATCCCATATCTATTTTTGTTTCTCTAAAACACCTAGAATTACGCTATCGTAAGCTCCTTCTAAATAAAAAAAAATCTCAAAATGATACTCATTATCAGTAAGTGTTTTCTGTATACTAGTTACTAAGGTAGTTAATGCGTTAAATGTACCTTGATTCCTACGGAGACCATATTGACACTTAGGCAAACCTTCTATGTTGTTCTAGCCACCATTCTAATCTTAATTTTATAATTTGTTAATATGTGTTGAGTAGAACACGAACTCAACGAAATTAATCTGTAAGATGAACAGATTGTATTATTTTTTCCATATTTTGTAAATTACGATTTTCTTTAATAAAATATTGTCGCATCCTACAACATCCTACTACAAAATTTATTCATTGGTAGGTATGCCGTCAATTCCTGGGGCCGTGTTTCTCGTATATTTAATGCCATCACAAGTTCTTCCATAGTTATGTTTTGACAAATTTGGTAATTTTGGTTTTTTTTTATATTCGAGCCATTGTGAATCAACAAATGGCGGTTTAAATTTAATAAAAAATTGTTATACAATTGATCAGGAATGCTTTTCAAAATTTGTATAATTTTATTTGAAATTTCTTTGGACGTAGATCAAAGTGTTTTTATTGGCTTATTTTTGTTTAAAGTGGACCAAAATTGTAACAAGCCTTTTCTTTGAAAGTCCTATTAATATATGCACATAACTTCTTACATATAATGAATTTGTCAATATTAAAATTTTGTTTATAGTATTTCAATTGTTCTTTCTTCTCCATTACCAACTTCTCATATTTTGGATCCCTCAAAAGAGGTTGTATTTTTTATTCTTTATTATTATTTGCTATTTTCTTAATTGATGTATCTGCACTAGATACTAACATTATTCTTAGATCATTTGAGTTCTTACAATTATTTTTGGTTTGTTGTTGAAATTCTTTCCAGTTTGTCCTGTAAGTGTTCCATTTTCATGTAGTCATTACCTTTATAATTTTTTTGTCGTAAAATCCAAATTTGTTTCTATTGGAAATGGCTCCACGTTAATCCTTTAATCGGAATTACTACAACCAGCTTCATCAAATTATCATTACGATTGTTTAACTCGCCCGGGGGCGTGGATTCGCCCCCGTCTTCTATAATTATCGTTTTCACTGTCTTTCCTGTCCTTTTGCACAGATTCACTGTAAAAATACGCACGCGATTTCAATACTACGTACATACTCTGTAAAATCTCTGCTCGAACTTGTGCTCTTATTAATTAATAACTACAATTTAATAAAATAATTCCACATGTGTAAACTTAATTCTGTAAAAATTGTATATTTTTTCTCTTCCAAAAGTGCAGCCCCCACTGACTAAACTCTGCTTTTAACATCATGCATTTTAAATTAAGTTAAAATATAATAAATCACAATTCACACATCTATATCATAAATTTATGAAAATAATTCCACATAATGTTTAAACTTAATTCTGTAAAAATGTCATTTTTATTTGTCAAAAACTGCAACGCAACTATACTTATATTACGCAAATTAAATATTTTTTTAAAATATATCGAAATCGATTATAAAATAAAATATTCAATTAAATAACGTTAAAAAAATTAAATTTCAAAAAACAACATCTACAATTTTGCAAAATATTTCCAAAAGTTTAAAATTAATTCTGTGAAAATTTCATATTTGTTTCTCTCTAAACTGCAACCCTTATTAATTAATTATGCTCGTAACATCGTGTTATTGAAACAATTTAAAAAAAAAATAAATTTAAAATATAAATATAAAATATCTACAGTTTTACAAATTAATTTTACATAGTATAAATCTTTGAATTTGAATTTGCTATGACGGATGTTTTTTATTGCCAATTATGCGTTGCTAATTTTGCCGTAATAAAGAATTATTTTTACTTTATGCAAAAATTGTATTCTCGACATAATTTAATTTGTTCAATGTTGAATGCTTATTTAATTAATCATGCAAGCTAAAGGAACAATAAAATTTAAGTGTTATTAAATTCACAAATAAAGATTCCGAGATAATAAACCAATCATCATCCAACGGCGGGTTTAGTAACTCAAATTTTTGTCTGGGGTCGGCAGAACGTAGCGAAATTGGTTTGTGTAAATGGTTAAACAAATCTATATGTTATATATAACCACAGGGTTGCGCTCTTGCAAATAATATAAATAAATGAATTATGTAAATCTGAAAATATTAAATTTTTTATATTTAATATAATTTAAATTTGCACAATCTGAAAAACATAGCTTATTAATCAATAGAAGTTACACTTTTGAGAAATGTAAAATAACCTTTTCTAAAATCAAGTTTACATATATAATAAAATTATATATATATATATATATATATATATATATATATATATATAATTAAATATTTTTTAACATAATTTCAATTGCACGATGTTAAAAGCAGTTATTTAATCAAAAAGGGTTGCAGTTTTGAAGACAAAATATGATTTTTTTAGAGAGCATTTATACTTTCTTTCTTTCTTTAGCCTTTAGTTTGTCCAATGTTGGATATAGGCCTCTTCCATTTCCTTCCATGTTTTTCTATTTCTAGCTGTTCTCATCCACTCTTGATGTCATCAATCCATCTCATCTGGGGCCTTCCTGTGGTTTGTTTTGTTTCGCGTGGTCTCCAGAACGTTATACGATGTGTCCACCGTTCTTCGCTTTGTCTTGCCACATGTCCCACCCATTGCCACTTAAG
>JARJEC010150637.1:0-14141 GCA_030264575.1 Tachinus sp. AB-2021 | reverse complement strand
TGGGTGGGTGGGTTACTATATTTAAAACTATTGCGTACATATATATTTCATTTTCTGACTAACTTGCCCGCCCAATTATTGTGTTATTGTGGTGTTGAATGTTAATTTAAGTTTTCTACAATCTTCCTGCTAAATGACAAGTGGGTGGGGGTCATTATCCAATCCCATAATGCCATAATAGTTGTTTGGGTGGGTGGGTTACTATATTTAAAACTATTGCGTAAATATATATTTCATTTTCTGACTAACTTGCCCGCCCAACTATTGTGTTATTATGGTGTTGAATGTTAATTCCTGCTAAATGACAAGTGGGTGAGGGTCATTATCGAATCCCATAATGCCGTAATAGTTGGGTGGGTGGGTTACTATATTTAAAACTATTGCGTAAATATATATTTCGTTTTTTAATCCACTTGCCCGCCCAACTATTGTGTTATTGTGGTGTTGAATGTTAATTTAAACTTTCTACAATCTTCCTGTTAAATGACAAGTGGGTGGGGGTCATTATCCAATTCCATAATGCCATAATAGTTGGGTGGGTGGGCGCCGCAAAATAATTTTACCTAAAAATTTATTCGAGTCATTGATATTTTTTTATGTTACTAACTCAAAGTAATTTGTAAAACACTTTCTAAACTTTCGAAATAAAATTCTATGCAATCGATTAAATCGTCCCTTTATTTATCGCCCTTGGCAACCCTCCACCTGCTCAATATGACGTTTGTTTACCTTCACTCTGCTGGACAGATCAAGATGACGGGAACGTCTTTTGTAAAAACATTTTAATTTTGATTGCGTCCAGCGAAAGATTTTTTTAATTGCAATGGGAACGAGATTGCCGCAATGTGATAAGTACGGACGGAGGGTGCCGCCCGATTTGCCGTTCATGCCGTGGGCCGCACCCTACGGCGAAGATCCACCCTCGTGGATGGTAAAACGCGCTTACGATAGCGTCGAATATCCTCCGCTCTTTGCCAAGAAAGGCAGGCTCAAGGGCATTCCCCAGAAAGACACTTTCGAATATTACAAACCGAGCGAATCTATCGGTAAGTTTTAAATAAAATCTTCTTTTACTTTCAAACAGTTCTGCTATTATTACAACTTTTACCATTTTTGATTAGCTTAATCTTAAAATGAATAATTAAACGAATAACATTTGCTTTAATAATTAAAGTGCATTTTCTTGTGATTTTTTTTTGAAAGTTCTGTTAAAATTGAAACTTTAAAAAAGGCTCAGCTTATACCCCATCTGCCGGGACCCTGAAGATTCAACGCATGCCGCCGAAGAGGAAGCAGAAAGTCGTTCCCAATATTTTAGGAGAGGACGGTATTTTGTCTTTCTTCTTTTACTTTTGATTGCTTTAATATTTCTTTGATTAAATTTACAGGCAGTTTGCAATATCCGCCGAAGAAAAGCAAGGCACAGTTGGACGACGAAGCGAAGCGATTGGCGAAGTACAAAAGAAAGGTAAAAACTCCCGGCATTGTATCGCTGGAAGAGCTGCTGAACGGCGAGTACTGGAGAAAGAAAAACGAAGAAAAGGACAAGGCAGAGATGCGCAAGGCTCTGAAGCTGGTACAAAAGGAAAAATCGATAGATCCTTTTTTGAAAGAGTAAGAAATGTTTTGTATCCAAAATTTTAAAAAAATATAATAGCTCAAAGCCATCTGGTGCTTGTTCAAAATTACTTTTATGATTTTTTTGCTTCATAATAATCTTCTAGGAACTTATACGCTCCAATTAAATGCATTTCCAAAAATGTTGAACAATTTTTTAATGATTTTGATAGCTCAAAGCCATTTGGTGCTTATTCAAAATTACTTTTATGGTTTTTTTGCTTCATAATATTTTGCTATTAATGGAAACGCTTCAATTAAATGCATTTCCAAACATGTTGATCAATTTGCAAGATTTTCTTTAATGATTTTGATAGCTCAAAGCCATCTGGAGCTTCTTCAAAATTACTTTTATGATTTTTTTGCTTCATAATAATCTCCTAGGAACTTATACGCTCCAATTAAATGCATTTCCAAAAATGTTGAACAATTTACAAGAATTTTTTGAATGATTTTGATAGCTCAAAGCTATTTGGTGCTTGTTCAAAATTAATTTTATGGTATTTTTTCTTTATAATATTTTTTAATTAACTTATTCGCTTCAATTAAATGCATTTCCAAACATGTTGAAGAATTTACAAGATTTTTTTAATGATTTTGATAGCTCAAAACCATCTGGTGCTTGTTCAAAATTACTTTTATGGTATTTTTGCTTCATAATGTTTTTCTATTAACTTATACGCTTCAATTAAATGCATTTCCAAATATGTTGATCAATTTACAAGCATTTTTAATGATTTTGATAGCTCAAAGCCATCTGGTGCTTATTCAAAATTACTTTTATGGTTTTTTTTCTTCATAATATTTTGCTATTAATGGATACGCTTCAATTAAATGCATTTCCAAACATGTTGATCAATTTGCAAGATTTTCTTTAATGATTTTGATAGCTCAAAGCCTTTTGGTGCTTATTAAAAATTACTTTTATGATTTTTTTGCTTCATAGTATTCTTTTACGAATTTATACGCTTTAATTGAATGCATTTCCAAACATGTTGATCAATTTACAAGATACTTTTTAATGATTTTGATAGCTCAAAGCCATCTGGTGCTTCTTCAAAATTATTTTTATGAATTTCTTGCTACGTAATATTCTTCTAGAAACTTGTATGCTTCAATTAAACGCATTTCCAAACATGTTGATCAATTTAATGCATTTCCAAACATGTTGATCAATTTACAAGATTTTTTTTAATGATTTTGAAAGCTCAAAGCCATTTGGTGCTTGTTCAAAATTACTTTTATGGTTTTTTAGCTTTATAATATTTTTCTATTAACTTATACGCTCCAATAAAATGCATTTCCAAACATTTTGATCAATTTACAAGATTTTCTTTGATGATTTTGATAGCTCAAAGCCATTTGGTGCTTGTTAAAAATTACTTTTACGGTTTTTTTGCTTTATAATATTTTTCTATTAACTTATACGCTTCAATTAAATGCATTTCCAAACATGTCGATCAACTTACAAGATATTTTTTAATTATTTTGATAGCTCAAAGCCATCTGGTGCTTGTTCAAAATTATTTTTATAATTTTCTTGCTACGTAATATTCTTCTAGAAACTTATACGCTTTAATTAAATGCATTTCCAAATATGTTGAACAATTTACAAGAATTTTTTAATGATTTTGATAGCTCAAAGCCATCTGGTGCTTGTTCAAAATTACTTTTATGGTTTTTTTTGCTTCATAATATTTTTCTATAACTCATACGCTTCAATTAAAACCATTTACTAACATGTTGATCAATTTACAAGATTTTTCAATGATTTTGATAGCTCAAAGCCATTTGGTGCTTGTTCAAAATTACTTTTATGGTTTTCTTGCTGCATAATATTTTTCTATTGACTTATACAATTCAATTAAATGCATTTACAAACATGTTGATCAATTTACAAGATATTTTTTAATGATTTTGATACCTCAAAGCCATCTGGTGCTTGTTCAAAATTATTTTTATGATTTTCTTGCTACGTAATATTCTTCTAGAAACTTATACGCTTCAATTAAATGCATTTCCAAACATGTTGATAAATTTACAAGATTATTTTCAATGATTTTGATAGCTCAAAGCCATCTGGTGCTTGTTGAAAATTACTTCTATGATTTTTTTGCTTTATATTATTTTTATATTAACTTTTACAATTCAATTAAATGCATTTCCAAACGTGTTGATCAATTTGCAAGATTTTCTTTAAGGATTTTGATAGCTCAACGCTACTTGGTGCTTAATCAAAATTACTTTTATGGTTTTTTTGCTTTATATTATTTTTCTATTAACTCATACGCTTCAATTAAACGCATTTCCAAACATGTTGATCAATTTACAAGATTTTCTTTAATGATTTTGATAGCTCAAAGCCATCTGGTGCTTGTACAAAATTACTTTTATGATTTTTTTGCTTCATAATATTTTGCTATTGACGGATACACTTCAATTAAATGCATTTCCAAACATTTTGATCAATCTACAAGATTTTCTTTGATGATTTTGATAGCTCAAAACCAACTGGTGCTTGTTTAAAATTACTTTTATGGCTTTTTTGATTCATAATATCTCTCTAGGAACTTATACGCTTCAATTAAATGCATTTCCAAACATGTTGATCAATTTACAAGATTTTCTTTAATGATTTTATTAGCTCAACGCCATCTGGTGCTTGTACAAAATTACTTTTATGGTTTTCTTGCTTTATAATATTTTTCTATTAACTTATACGCTTCAATTAAATGCATTTACAAACATGTTGATCAATTTACAAGCATTTTTTTAATGATTTTGATTGTTCAAAAGCATCTGGTGCTTGTTCAAAATTACTTTTATGGTTTTTTTGCTTCATAATATTCTTCTAGGAACTTATACGCTTCAAGTAAATGCATTTCCAAACATGTCGATCAATTTACAAGAATTTTTTAATGATTTTGATAGTTCAAAGCCATCTGGTGCTTGTTCAAAATTATTTTTATGAATTTCTTGCTACGTAATTTTCTTCTAGAAATTTATATGCTTCAATTAAATGCATTTCCAAACAAGTTGATCAATTTACGAGATTTTTTCCAATGATTTTGATAACCCAATGCCATTTGGTGCTTATTTAAAATTACTTTTATGGTTTTTTTGCTTTATAATACCTTTCTAGGAACTTATACGATTCAATTAAATGCATTTCCAAACATGTTGATCAATTTATAAGATTTTCTTTAACGATTTTGATAGCTCAAAGCCATCTGGTGCTTGTTCAAAATTATTTTTATGATTTTCTTGCTACGTAATATTCTTCTAGAAACTTATACGCTTCAATTAAATGCATTTCCAAATATGTTGATCAATTTAAAAGATTTTCTTTGATGATTTTGATAGCTCAAAACCAACTGGTGCTTGTTAAAAATTACTTTTATGCCTTTTTTGATTCGTAATATCTTTCTAGGAACTTATACGCTTCAATTAAATGCATTTCCAAACATTTTGATCAATTTACAAGATTTTCTCCGATGATTTTGATAGCTCAAAGCCATCTGGTGCTTGTTCAAAATTATTTTCATGATTTTCTTGCTACGTAATATTCTTCTAGAAACTTATACGCTCCAATTAAATGCATTTCCAAACATGTTGATCAATTTACAAGATACTTTTTAATGATTTTGACAGCGAAATTATTTCTATCGATAAATTGCAGACTGGACATTTACAAACTGGAGGCGCCCTTACCGATGGATCCCGACAAACAAAAGAAGAGATTGATCGAAAAGGCGGAATACGAAATGGAGCGACACGTGAGGCCCGAGGACCTGGACAGAATAGCGTACTATCTGACGACCGTAATTAAAAGCTATCCCATCGAACCCCATTGTATCTTGCGTTAATGTTGCAGGGAATCGAAGATTCCGTGATCGAACCGTACGACGGCAACTACATAAAAATTGCGAAGAGATTCGTCGACGAGAAGTACAAAAAGTTGAAGTTCTATTCGATCATAATGGAGGCGAATCCGCCGGACATCAAGAGGGAGTACGACAAGGCGATGCGGCAATACCTTTTGGATTACGTTTTGAACGATCCGTACGAGTGGAGGCGGCTGCGCATCGAGACATACCCCGCGAAATATCCCGTAATGTTGGTCAGGAGTCCGGTTCCGTGGCATATAAGTTACGTCTTGGCGCAGCAATTGATGGAGCGGCACTATTTCTGCGGAAACATGGTCGTCTTGAAGATAAGAGAGGCGTGGCAAGATCAGTAAGCAAGCCAAAATGATAAATTCCGAAAGTAATCAAAATCTTTTGCAGCTATCAAGATCTCTTCATATTACCAACGGGCCTTTTGAGCGATAGCAATTACTACCCCCTCGATTTGCACATGTTCGAAGACAAAGTCAATTCTTTGTGTGCGGCGATGAGGGAAAAATTGGAATTGGAGTGGATGCGTCTCTGCGCCGACATAATTTTGGATTATAAGATCCATTGGGCTCCCTACGCACCCAAAAAGAAGCACGACAGCTACCAAATTATGGAAAATTTCTTCGCCTGCATAGCATCGCTGATGTCTTTGCTCATCCGCAGGCTGGTAATGAGGAGCGTCAATCATTTGATGGAGTTCATTTCGAAATTCGAGGTAAACACCTGTGAATTGAAACTGGTGGACTTTAGAAGAAGGCCGAAAAAAAAATCTTTTTCGGCACCAATTTTGGGAAAGGTTTTGCAAAATTTTTGGGCAACGAATTTGGGTATTTAAAATTTCACTGCAAATTGAAATGCTTTTGTGCCATCAATGTAGATATCTTCAAAAAAAAAAAATGGAAAGATGGAATTTAACATTTTTTCTTCTTGGCCTCGGCACAAAAATGTTTTTTTTGTAGTTTTCAGCGTAAATTTTCTTTTGTGCGAATGCAAAGCTCGCACCTCGTTTAAATGTTCCAAGGTGTCCTCAAAAAACGACAAAATTGATAATTCTTTTGTCTTGGCCTTAGTACAAAAAGACCTTTTTGCTATTTTACCGTAAATTTTTTGCATAAGAGGTATTTAATTTTAAAAATTTTAGGAAGGCAACGACTACGGCGAGGAATACGAAGACCTGGCCCTGATAAACATTCCGATAATTAAAGTGATAGCCATTCCCGTTCTGGGAACCAACGAGATCAAATTGTCCCCGCAAATCGACGAACTGTCCTTAATATTGCAGAGGTGCGTCTTGAAAATAGTCGACGTCAACAAGAAGCTGTTGCGGGTGGAAAACATCATTTTTCCAGGTAATTAAAAACAAGAAAAGTCGATCGTGTTTAATTGAAAATTTCCTTCCGAAACAGAATTGGAGGGCAACGAAACCTATCTGCACGCTGCGAACGAGAGCGAGATCCAAGACGTCATCGATTACATCGGCGTTTGCTTTGTCAGAAACAGCCGAGGACCCAAAACCTATTTGAAAATGTACGAGCAGTACTACTACATTTTGAATGGGGAGGCTCAAAAAAGTTTGATGGAATTCATGGCGCAGGAACCCTTTCCTTTGCTGAAGGTTTTGCCAAAAAAACAAAACCACAAATTGACGCTAAACAAATTAATTTTAGGATTTCGCCAAGCGCCTCGACAAATATATAGAGTTGAAAAAGGAAATTCTCTTTCTCAGGCGGTCCATCCCGTTGAATTTCGTCAGTTTGGAATGCGGCGAATTGAACGACGCCATTTACAAAATAATCGATGACCTCAGGATGTACATCGTCAATTATTTCATCGAGAAGGCCCACAGCCACAACAGGGCGTTAGTATAAAAAAATATATTAATAATTATAATATATTATAATAAGGATATTAAACCAAAAACAATAATTTTAGCATATGCGACACGTTCGATGAGATGTCCAGGAATGTCAGCGAAACTCCGGAAACCGTCCAGGAATTGGTAGCCCTGCAAAATTACGTGATCGAATGCCGTGATGTTACCATGTACAACATCAAGGACAAAATCAGGCAGACTGCCGAGAACCTGAGCTTCCTGATGAGCTACGCGCACCTCACAAGTAAATCCTTTGATGGATGATGTGATAAAAGAATTTTTATAAAATGTTCCGTTTCAGGCGAAGATATAACGTTGAATGTGCGCGTTTTTGTGTGGCCCAAAGACATGGAGAATGTGATCGAGTTGGCCCTGCAAAGGCTCAATTTGAAGCGCGACCAGGCGGAGATGATCCTGAAATCGAAGCGAACCGCCTTCGAGCTCAAGTTGAAGAAGCACGAAAAGCAGCTGGTGGCCTTCAAGAAGAAGGATCCTCCGATGTTGACCATGGAGGATATGCTGGAGAATACCGACATTGTCGAGAAGCTCGTCGAGAGATTGCAGGTAACTTTAGGATAAATCGCTTTGTTTGCTTATTTAAACGAACAATTCCGCAGGAAGATAAAGAAGAGGCCGACCAAATCAATGCCGAAGAGCAACTTTTGGATTACGATCCTTCCCCCTTCACAAATTTGCATCAAATGCTCGTCGTGGTAGACCCGTACGACAAACTCTGGCACACCATTCTCACGTTCCATCAACAATACGACTTATGGTAATTTTACACAATTTTAATTAAAAAAAAAAACTCAATTTTACACATTTTTTACACTTTTACACATTTTTTTTACAAATTTACAAGATTTTCACGCAATTTGACAATTTTTACATAATTTTACACAGTTTTGCACAATCGCGCATTTTTACACAACAACTTTACACCGTTTTACACCGTTTTAGAGCACTCTACACATTATGCGCGCATTTTTACGCAATTTGACATTTTTTTACCATTTTGCACGAGTTGCGCAATGTTACACTCTTTATTTTACATAGTTTTGCACAATCGGGCACTTTTACATCATTTTACACAGTTTTACAGTTTTTTACACATTTTGCGCGCACAGACAGACACATTGCTTTCATTTTACACAATTTGATTGTTAAAAAATAGAAAATTGTACATAACTATTTACAGTTGTACACGATTTTTACACTGTATCACGCAATTCTACACAATTTTTACACAATTTTTATTGTTTTTTTTTATACAAATTTACACTTTTTTTTACGCAACTTGACGCAACTTGACAAGCTTTGACGATTCCACACATTTCGTACAAAATTTTACACAATTTTTACAATTGTACGCGATTTTTACACAGTATTACGCAATTCTGCACAATTTTTACACCGTTTTGTTTTTTTTACACGTTTTTTACGCATCTGGCTCAGTTTTCACAGTTTTTTACTATCCTTGCACAATTTTAGACAATTTTTTTAAAACATAATTTTTTTAAGTTGTTTTAATACAGTTTTACACGGTCTTGCACAATCGCGCAATTTTACACAACATGTTTTACAATACTCGTATATCTCAATGTCAGATTCATAAATTATTTCACAATTTTACACAATTTTTTTACAAATTTACAAGATTTTCACTCAATTTGACATTTTTTTACCGTTTTGCATGAGTTGCACAATGTTACACAATATATTTTACGAAGTTTTGCACAATCGCGCATTTTTACGCAACTTTATTATTTTACACAATTTCAGAGAACTTTACACAATTGGAAAGTTAAAAATCGAAATTTTACGATTTTTACACAGTATTACGCAATTTTACACAATCTTTACACCTTCTTTGATTTTTTTTACACATCTGGCACAATTTTCACAATCTTTTCTACGCAATTTTACTATCGTTGCACAATTTTTTAAAAACATTGTAAGTTATTTTAATCTAATTTTACACAGTCTTGCACAATCGCGCAATTTTACACAACTTTACATAATTTTACACAACATGTTTTGCAATACTCGTACATCTCAACGTTGGATTCATAAATTATTTCACAATTTTACACAATTCTTTAACAAATTTTCAAGATTTTTACGCAATTTAACAATTTTTTACCATTTTGCATGGGTTGCACAATGTTACACAATTTATTTTACACAATTTTACACAGTTTTGCACAATCGCGCATTTTTACACAACAACTTTACACCATTTTACACAGTTTTAGAGCAGTTTACACATTATGCGCGCGTTTTTACGCAATTTGACATTTTTTTTACAATTTTGCATGAGTTGCACAATGTTACACAATTTATTTCACATAGTTTTACACAGTTTTGCACAATCGGGCATTTTTACATCAGTTTACACAGTTTTACAGCATTTTACACATTTTGCGCGCACACACAGACACATTGCTTTCATTTTACACAATTTGAAAGTTGAAAAATCGAAATTTTACATAACTTTTTAGTTGTACATCTTGACATCGCGCATTTTACACAACTTTACACCATTTTACACAATTTTAGAGCATTTTACACATTTTTCGCGCACACACAGACACAATGCTTTCATTTTACACAATTTGATTGTTAAAAAATTAAAATTTTACATAACTATTTACAGTTGTTCACGATTTTTACACTGTATCACGCAATTCTTCACAATTTTTACACAATTTTGATTGTTTTTTTTTTAATTTACACGGTTTTACGCAATTTTGACAAGTTTTATCTGTTCCACACATTTCGTACAAGATTTTACACAACTTTTTACAATTGTACGCGATTTTTACACAATTTTTACACAATTGTTTTTTACAAGTTTTGTACGCATCTGGAACAATTTTCACAATCTTTTACAACATTTTAGAATATGTCACAACCTTCATTTTCAATCATTTTACAAAATGCCATAATATTTTACAATGTTTCACAACTTTTTACATAATTTGACAACATTTTAGAATATTTCACAACATTTCACAAAATTGCATAATGTTTTACAGCATTTCACATAATTTTACAAGATTTCACAATATTTTACTATATTTCACAATGTTTTACAACATTTTAGAATACTTCCGAACATTTGACAATATTTTACAACATTTCACAATGTTTCACAATACTTCACAAAATTGTATTTTTTAATTAGAATATCCCGCAATATTTTACAATATTCTACATAATTTCACAATATTCGTTTTATAACATTTCTCATCATTTTGCATCATCTCACACCAATTCATTATATTTCACAACTTTTTACAGTAATTTACAAGGCGTTTTGAAATTTTATACTTTATATACAGTACAGGGTTTTTGAAAATGTGTATACAAGATATTTTAATTTTTTAAACAGTGTGTGTCTGTATTGCAGTATTGCCAACGGTTTTTTTCAACTTTTTACCGCCCACTTCAACATTTTACAATGTTTTGCAACTTTTCAGATCGTTTTACAACATTTTAGAATACTTCACAATATTTCACATTTCACAATGTTTTAAAGCATTTCACATAATTTTTCAACATTTTAGAAAATTTCGCAATATTTTACATTTCACATAATCGGACAAGATTTTTTGAACATTTCACAATGTTTTGCAACATTTCGCATAATTGTATTTTTTTAATTTTAGAATATCCCACAATGTTTGACAACATTCTACATAATTTTACAATACTTTACATTGTTTTATAACATTTCACACCATTATACATCATTTTGCATCATCTCACATCAATTCGCATCAATTCATTATACTTCGCAATGTTTCACAACTTTTTACAGTGATTTACAGAGCGTTTCAAAATTTCACGTTTTATACAGGGTTTTTGTAAATGTGTATACAGGATGTTTCAACTTTTTATTCGAGCAGTTGTACAGGGTGTTTTAAAATTTCTTTGCAGGGTGTTTTAAAATTTGTGTACAGGGCATATCGAATTTTGCATACAGGGTGTTTCAAATTTCTATATGTTTTGTGTGAGAAGTTTTCCGCGGGATTTTGGGCCGTTTTAATGTTTGAGATCATTTTTTAACAGTCTAGTACATTTCACAACGTTTTACCACATTCCATAATGTTTTATAACGTTTCACAATATTTAACAAAATTTCATAACATTTCACATCATTTCACTTTAATTTGCATTAACCAAAATCAATTCAAGTTATTTTACAAAATTTTACCGCACAATTTTGCAACATTTCGCAATATTTCACACTATTTTACAACATTTCACATCATTTTTCAACATTTCACAGTATTTTACTATGTGGTATCGGCGAATCGAATTTTGCATAAAGGGTGTTTCAAATTTGTATATGTTTGGTGTGAATAGTTTTCCGCGGGATTTTGGGCTGCTTTGTGTTATACTTCGACATTTCACAAAATATCTTACAATGTTTGCCAATATTTCACATCATTTTTTAACATTTTAGTATATTTCACGACATTTTACAAAATTCCACAACGTTTTACAATATTTCGCAATATTTAACAAAATTTTATAACATTTCACATCATTTCACTTTAATTTGCATTAACCAACATCAATTCAAGATATTTTACAATATTTGTCCGCACATTTTTGCAACATTTCGCACTATTTTATAACATTCCACATCATTTCGCACTATTTCACAGTATTTTACACCATATTTTAATGTCTTACTCAATTTTGCAATGTTTCGCAACATTTCGCACTATTTTATAACATTTCACATCATTTCACAGTATTTTACACCATATTTTAATGTCTTACTCAATTTTGCAATGTTTCGCAACATTTCGCACTATTTTATAACATTTCACATCATTTCACAACATTNAATTTTCAGGTATTACGGACCGTTTAAAGACCTGGACGCTGACGTAATTTGCGAGGACGTGGAGAACATGTGGAGGATCCTCTACAAGTTGGGCAAAACCCTTCACGACAATGCGGGCGCGCGCAGGATCGCCGAGACGGTCCGGGCCAAGGTCGAAAAATTCAGGCACGTCCTGCCGGTGCTGCAAACCGTTTGCAACAAGGGCTTGCAGGAGCGCCACTGGCAGCAGGTTCGATGGCGCTTTGCAGTTCTTTCGATACAAATTTAAAACCGCCATGGTTTTCAGATCGGGGCCGTGATGGAGGTCCAACTGTCGGTGTCGGACGATTCGACCCTGAACGACATGATCGAGGCCGGGATGCCCAAATTTATTTCGCAATTGGAGGAGATCAGCGGCAACGCCACCAAGGAGTACGCGCTTGAAAAGAATTTGGTCAAAATGAAGGAGGAGTGGACCGACGTCGTCTTCGATTGCGTCCCTTACAGGTGGCCTTTGCACTTTCCGAGTGCAAATTTTGATCTTTGGCGTTGTTTTCAGAGAAACCGGCGTTTACATCCTCGCGGCCGTCGATGACATCCAGGTGCTTTTGGACGACCACATTCTGAAAGCCCAAACCATGCGAGGTTCTCCGTACGTCAAGGCCTTCGAAAGTGAAATGGTGGCGTGGGAGGACAAGCTGATAATGATGCAGGACATCCTGGAGCAGTGGCTGATGGTAAGAGCGTTCATTTGGATCGATTTTAATGTAATTTTGCGAAAATATTTAGTGCCAATCGACTTGGATGTACCTGGAACCGATATTCAGCTCCGAGGACATAATGCGGCAGATGCCGACCGAGGCGAGGAACTTCAAGCAGGTCGACAAAATGTGGAGGGCCATCCAGGCCAATACCATCATAGACATGCACGTTTTGGTCGCTACCGATTTCAAAAACATGCTGAACTTGCTGAAAGAGGCCAACAATCTGTTGGACGAAATCCAGAAAGGACTTAACAATTATCTGGAGAAGAAGCGGCTGTATTTCCCCAGGTTCTTCTTCCTATCCAACGACGAGCTGCTGGAAATCCTGTCAGAGACCAAGGACCCCTTGAGGGTGCAGCCGCACCTGAAGAAGTGCTTCGAGGGGATCTACCTGCTCAAATTTGAAAACGACGAAATTATCGGGATGCTGAGTGCCGAAAAGGAGTACGTTAAATTTTCCGGAAAGATTTATCCGCACGAGGCCAAGGGCATGGTCGAGAAGTGGCTGCTGCAAGTTGAAAAGTTGATGATTGTATCGCTGAAGGACATCATGTCGGATTCGGTAAGAGCATATGCAACCTCTTCCCGAACAGATTGGATTATAATTTGGCCTGGACAAATAGTCCAATGCGTAGACTGCATTAAATGGACGGCCGAGGTCACAAAAGCCATCACCGATAAAACACTCAAGGAGCAAGTGAATCTGTGCACAAAGCAAATCGAGCAGAGCGTAACTCTGATACAAAGCAAACTGGAAGTTGGGGTGCAAATTACCGTTGAAGCCCTGATAGTAATCGACGTCCATGGAAGGGATATTGTAAAGAACCTTAGAGACCTCAAAATTGATTCTATTGCGGATTTCAACTGGATTTCCCAGCTGAGATACTATTGGTTCGATTATAAAGTTAATTGCGCTATGATCACCACGGACGTTGCGTACGGCTTCGAATATTTGGGCAACATGGGCCGTCTGGTTGCCACACCTCTAACCGATCGCTGCTTTAGGTTTGTTGGCTTTTTCTAAAAAAAATTTTCTTTATATTATTTTCGCAGGACTTTAATGGGAGCATTGAAACTGAATTTGGGAGGAGCCCCCGAAGGCCCGGCCGGCACCGGCAAAACAGAAACCTGCAAAGATTTGGCGAAGGCCG
>JARJEC010150622.1:0-19220 GCA_030264575.1 Tachinus sp. AB-2021 | reverse complement strand
TGTTTTGTATTTTGCTCCACCCTCATTTTTTATCTTGAATTTGAGCAGAAAATTGTGTAACATTTTTTTACCACTTATCCCGATAATGGTGTTATAACAAGTATTTTTATTGTACATTCGAATATTCCTTATATTATGCATTTGTTAATCCATGTTGACGATTCAATTCCGCATGGTGCTTGCTTCGGTCGTAAGTGATGGTAGGTCTCTGCAGCAGGGCGCGTGCCTACTTTGTGTGCTAAAGTAGACGGCTGCCGGAATAAAGATCGGCAGCGTAGTATGTATAGTTCCGTGATTGTGACCAATACGTGATATTATAATCATGAATTTAAATTTTACATCCAGAACAAAAGGAAAACTAACGTTGTTATTTAAACTTATTCAATAAAGACCGAAGCGTCGGTATGAAAATATATTGGCGGTGTAAAGTATTTCAATGTGGAAGTAAAGCTCGTGTAATAAGTCAAGACAAAACATTTGTTTTTTAAACATTCACAACCATGTGGATGATGCAACACATGTTGAAGCTAAAAGTGTATGTAGTACCGTCCGCCACGAAGCAATGATCACTCGTGATGCACTTCAAAACATTGTTGCATCAATTGCGTCAACGGTAAGTGGATGTGTTACTGTAAAATTGCCTAGTATAGCAAATCTTAAGAGAACAGTGCGGAATGTTAAACCAACAGAAAATAAGTCACCGTTTTTGATAACAAGACGTTATATTGTATTTTCTGACAAGTATACAAAAACAGAAAAAAAAAATTTGCATACGATTCTTTAGCTCAATATTATTGCATTTTAATTTTTTTTTCAGGCAAGGCAATTTGGACATTCTACGACGTTCGAATCATTGGCACTCAGATGGAAATTTTAAAACAGTCCCGCTATTATTTGAAGAATTATATACCATCCATAGATTAAAAGAAAATAATATATAAATCTATCCCATTAATGTTTGCTCTACTCCCCAACAAAAAGCAGGAAACCTACCTTCAATTTTTAAGAAAATTAAAACAATTAACTGGCCGCACTGAAAAACGCAGAAATATTCTTGACTGTTTTTTCTTGAAGTTTAAAAGAATTGAAAAATATTTAAGTGGACAAGAACCTCCCCATTACAAAAAAAAATATCGTGATAATGAAAATTATTTCTTGTTGTAAGCTGCTGGAATCAAGCATCTGATCACTTAAGTGTGTAATTATTTGCGATCTGTTGCATATATCTTTCATTTTAAATGTGTTTTAACCCTCCTTACTGATATTATTTTACAAACGTATACTTTTTAGGTTAACCCTTTATGCACTTTTTTCACTACTTTTATTGATCACTGTTTTTTGGCTTTCCTGTCCACTTCGCATTCCTGTCAAACACTCCAAACTATTTTTTTTTTCACTGAATTAACGATTCGATAAATTGATCATTCGATGAATTGATTTTTGATGAATTTGCTTTCGATGAATTGATCTTCGATGAATTAATTTTCAATGAATTGATTTTCGATGAACTCGACAGATGTTTTAGGACACGATCTGTACGCAATTTATACTAATGGAATACATTACTGCAGTAAAAACACAATAAATCGCCGCCAACAGAGGTGTAGCTCTCTAGTAAATAATTGTGATTTTATCTATTAATTAATTTCATTTTTCATTTCTTGGTTTCTTTATTAAGGAAAATTGATAAGGCTCTGTAAATCATAGAATTATATGCACCTAATTTATGATATGTTGGATTCTTAGAATCTTGGAAAATTGTAGTGTCTGTAAATGTAAAACCTTACTTTAAAACAACAAAATAGTAAAATTTCATTTAATATTTTTAGGAAACCAATATCTAATAATGTTAATTTGTACCCCTTTTAACAAGTTTGTATTTGTAAAACTTTAATTCTTAATTTTACATAAATTAGCATAATTTGTTTCTTTGTTAATTCAACTTATAAGAAGAAGAAAGATAGGTTCGGTCAAAACTGCAGTCACGGTGCGACAAATATATCGTAATATAAAAACATAGTTTTATTTTTAACCTTTTTTGTGTTTTTATATGTCGCGTACTTTTAACATAGTTGATATTATAATTCTGCAATTTGGAAGTTGTCTTCTATATTAGCATTAGAGATAACATTTTAAAGTGGATACAAACTTAGTTAGCATTTTTTTAAAACAAAATATTAACTTGGGACTTCCTCAATTTATATTAGGTTTACTTGTTATTAGCTTTTTAATTTCATTAATGGCGTTTATGCCCACAATAGTTGTGGTATAGTAATAATGTTTGCCGACAATGCTACAATAATTTATTGTGAATCAATCAAACCAAATAGGATAAGTCCACTTTTGTACAGTTTTCAGTTATTTAATAATTTATCTTAAAGACTTTTAATATCAAAGAGTTTACAGTCATCACCATGTTGTTCAGCATTACCATTTAGATGCAGAATTTTATGTTGTAAAACTTATATTTGATGCACTTTTGTCTAAAATAATTAGATAAGTAGGAAATTACAAATAAATGGTTTTACTAATATGGTTTTTATGTTTGGTAGGTTCACTCACCGCCCTGTATAAATACTTCCATTATTTTGAATAACTTGTTTAAATGACATACAATCGAGAGATATTTGCAAGAAATTCTTCAAATATCTAAATATGTTCATTAATTTGAACAACGCTGTATTAAATATCTAAATATATCCATTATTTTGAAGAAATCTATATAAAATAGGTAGTTAAGGAATATATTTTTATATGTTTTGTTTTTAATTTATTTATTTAACTAAACCAGTTTTTCTATTTTTGCATCTTTAGTGGAATTATTGTTGTATTGTTTACATTCGGTATGTGTTCACTGAAGATGCTAGGAATAGCGAAATCGGTCTGCTAAAATAAGTTAAAAACAAATCATATAAATGGATATTCCTTAACTAACCTATAACCAACATATATGCAAGCTTACAAACATAAATTTATATAAAGTATGTATTGCATATTGCATTTTTTAAAGAAATTTATCGAATATCTAAATATGCCCATTAATAAAAAATAACATATAAATGTAAAATATCTGTTATTTTAACAACCTTATATAAAATATATAAAATCGGAAGATTTTTTGCAAGAAACTTATCAAATATTTTAACAGGTAGTGATATGAACTAAAATAATAAAAAATGTTTTAATAAACGTATGACCGAAAAGTAAAGGTTTCAAAGATATAGAATGTTATTTTTTTTTACTTCCATTTTTTTTTTTTTTTAATTGCAGTTTTTATCATAGTTTGGTTTGTAAGATAACCATTAAATATTTGATGGTGATGTCAGTGCACATGCTATGGTTATTTACTCTAACGCAGAATTAGCGAACATGCATTACATACATGTATGGTTGTGCTAATGAAGTTGCAACTGAAAGGCGACGTTTTTATATTGAAGCTTATTCAAATCGCGAGATTCCTTCATATTGTATATTTGGAAGAATTCACCAAAGATTGCGTAACATTTTTTATTAAACAAACAGTGCTATTTATCCAAATTCGGTATCTAATCCTAGATCAGAAGAAGAAGTTCTACCACGTATAGAGCCGCGCTGTCAGACGCCTAGTGGTTTAAATTGTTTTTTTGTTTAAATCATTTTTTGATTTAAATCATTTGAATTTAAATCAGTTTTTGGATCTATGACTTAAATCTTTTGATTGAAATCTTTTTCAAATTGACTTGACTATGTACAAGATTTAAATGAAATAAAAATTATTTAAGTCAAACAAAACTATTTAAATCGATTGGAAACAATTTAAATAAAATAAAAATGATTTAAATAAAATTAAAATTTCAAGTTACACTTTCTCACATACTATTTTGTTGTTACTTTTTTGTCATTTCAAATGATTTACCTAGTGTACCTACGGCACTTACGCCCAAGTACAAGCACGGACTAATCCAGATTTATTTGAAGTGTGTTTAGTGCGGGAATAAATGTGCTCGCCCAAAGTAGGCTATAATCATTAAAGAAACTTTCGGACATTATCTTAGTTATCTATTTATGCTACAATGCGTTGTCTCAAATTTTAAAAGAAAAGGATATCGATGATTTAAAATAAAATGATTTAAATCATTAATAAAAATGACTTAAGACTTAAATCATCTTTGTTTTACAATTGATTTATGATTTATGACTTAAATCATTTTTATTTTAAAATTGATTTATAATTTACGATTTAAATCTTTTTTTACATGATTTGTGGCAGCTCTAGTATAGAGTATAATCCGGGGACAAGTGTGCGGTGAATATCAGTCTAGGTAGGAATTAGAGCTCGTCGTGTTTGGAAAATCCTCCACAAGCAGCTGGTTTATCCGTACCATATACAATGAGTACACACCGTAAATCCACTTGATTGTTAATCATATATGGTTTTTGTTGCTCGTTTCTACCCATGCTGAAGACTACTGTATTCTTTTTACGCACAAAGCCGAATTTACATGAAATCTGTTAATTTTTTGGGCCGATTAAAATCTAAATGCTTTAATGGAATCAAGACATCACACACAATTTTTATTTAAAGTTATATGAGTATTTCTAGGTGCTACCTAAACTTTCCATAGAACAGTTTATGTTGTTTCATACTACTACCTCCTTAAATACTCTCTTTAGTACCCTGTATAAAATCGAAAGCTTTATTTACAAGAAATTTATCAAATATCTAGATAATTATTATTTTGAGTAACCCTCTATAAAATAAAATATACACAATTGGAATTTTTTGCATAAAATGTATTAAACATTTCAAATAATTAATATTCCTCATTTGTATTGGCTCACTGCTTGTGGAGATCACCATCCATTAATAGTGATATCCAGAAGCAGTGTTTCGTTTGAATACCATTCATTGTACTCGTTACCTAGCTATAAACATTTTATTTCCATAAACTAAATAAAAATGTTAAATATTAAATTTAGTCAAATAAAATTCTAATATATTGCATCAATATATTATTAAATCTTGTGTTTTTTATATACCTACGACATTCTATTTTGCTGCTATTTTGAATTCAGCTAATGGCATTTAAGTTAGACATTGCTATTCATATTTTTAATAATTCCTATGATACTTGCTTAAATATGGCAATAACATGATAGTTTTGCAACTGCAATTAACGTAGTTTGTTGATAATTTTATTCCAAAATCAATGAAACATATTTTTTACAATTAAAATAAGAAATTACTTATTCAACAGCATAGCGGAAAGTGACGCAGAAAAAATATATTGTTTGATGATTCTAAAATCTTTTATCAAACCATCAATATCTAAAACTATGTTAATTAGAAATTACTTTTTTAAATGTTAAAATAAGCAGTAGAAATAGAAATGTATGCAAGAATTATAATATAATATACAATGTAATAATATACAAAATAGGATGCACATACATTTATGTCACAATATAATAAAGAAACATTTAAATTTGATGTGATGTAATCGAATAAAATGAGAGTTGAATGAAAGGTGCATATTATCCCCAGGTACCAAAGGTAGTAAAAGTGCATAACCTATTGCACCATCTTCTTTTTCTACATATGTATCTGTGATATAGATATCGGAAAGTGAGACTATTTGGGAATAAGTATGTTAAATGTATCTATTCAAATAGCGATCATGTAAATATTTAATTAAAAACAGGTTACTAACAAATTTTAACATGACACACAGAATTAGATTTTAATATTTATAATTCAAAGTGAATAGAACACATCCTAGTAGAAAACAGAAGAAAGTTTGCATGCATTATGCTAATTATTTCAATGATTTATTTAGAAGTCAAGGTCATTTGTTTAAAATATGTAAGAAATTAAAAGATTGCTGTAATATTTTTAAATCGACATGTAGATGACATCGATCAGTAAAATCACGATATTTTATCACGAAAATATAATTAACAATCATTTATTTGCAAATCCAACAATAATATTCCAAGGTTACAAAGAAGTGCGTTAGAAGTTATGCTATGTACACGCTTGCAACAAAGAGGCGTAACATAACATTGTCGCTTAACAAAAATTTCTTTGTTGTTGTCGGTTGTATGCCGTAGGAATTTTTGTTACGCGATATGTTATAGTACGATGTTCAATCAATAAGTTGCAGATATGTTCAAAGCAAAGACATAAGATAGAAAAAATGCAAAAAGGCATTATATTTACTTTCCAAAATAACAATAAACCTGATACACCTCAATTAATTTAATTATGTTCTTAGTTTTTATTACGACATTTTTTTACGCAAAACAACAATGAATTGACATGACAATTGATTTGTCATTTTTATTTTGATTAAAAAATATAACTTTTTATCGGTTACAAATTATTTTTTTATTAAAGAATACGACAACAATTGATATAATAGCCGCTTTCCTATTACCCATATTCTCACCTCACTTCAGATTCCTCAATTAAATAGCGCGTTCCATTTGACAAGTCAGGGGTGAGTTTAAGTGAGAATATTTCTTCCCCCCTCGCCCATTAAGCAAAATCCGACGGTGGATGTGCTACAATGAGAAAATGTACTCACATTTACATACTGATTGCCTTAACTTCGAGAAGTCTACTATGCTCTTTGCGCAACTCGTAAAATAAGAGAAAGGGCAACATGTATACTGCAAAACAAATTTTTTTGTTAAATTTCACGTTCACCCAACACACACGGAAGACGAAACATCCGTCTGCGACACAGAGCCGGCAGAGCGCCTTGCTGTATGATAATAGATAATAATAGACGTTCGTGTGTGCGAATGTACTCACTCACACGATTGGATTGATCAGGCGCAGCATTCTCGTGCCTCCATTTGCAAATCTGTCAAGCCACACCGCCAGAATTCTGTCAAGTAATACGACCCGCAATGCGTGGCGCGGCTTTTTACTGATCTGATTTTTAAAATGTCAATGGTTAGAAAATAGAGATTTTGTAATAAAAAAATTGACGTAAACATTTTTCTTTATTATTAAGAGTAGCTTCATGGTTGCTTGTAAGGAAAGAGAATTAATTTAAATTTAAAATAACATTTTAATATTTATAAAAATTGGATTAAAAATATTCTGCTATGTCCATTATTGATTTTCAACACTCAGCGTGCTGTTAGGCACCAATAGCAGTTATCTAAATTAAAAATTAATACTGTTACTTTTGTTAGAAACATTTAATGAGGGAACAGCATGTGAGTGAATAATCACACACTGTTCCATTTATCTAGGAGGTGAGGAGATATTCTCAATATATTAGATGAGTTGATATTCTCACCTCAGATGAAAAAGGAAAGCACCTAATATTTCAAATAAAGTCGTCAAAGAATGGTTGTACAGAATTACACGCAAGCTTTTCTTTATCCTGTTTGCTTTAATTTTGTGTAACTCAAACTTTTCTGTTTAGTTGCCAATTTGGCTCTACAAACCGCCACTAAAAAATAGTGACAGTTTGTCTTGCCAAATTTCTATGATTAAACATGGTTGTGTCAAAAGAATTAAGCATACCTGATAAAAAAGCTCTTGTTCAATTATAAGTGATTAAAAAATTCATTACATATTCATATGATAATTTTGATGTAGATATTTTAATAGTTCATGAACATTATTTGCGTCAAAACATAATTATATAGTTTGTTTCTTGCGTCATGGAATATTAAATTTTGCTGAAATTATTCAATGTACAATAATAACAACAACGTGAGATTTTAAATTGGGAAGAAATAATTAAGTGCTCTCGGCTGTGCGTATTAAATTACGTCAATACCAAATTTTATCTGTTTTTAATGAAAATTATATTTATTAATGATGATGTTGAATTACTGATCCAAGATCAATTCAAAAGATTCAAAAGACTTTTTATATAAAATATTACAATTAAGTTTAACAAAAAATTTAATGTGTATTTGAAATTGAAAAAATTAACATTTTTTGTTTTCTCATTTGTTTAATCTTATAAGATTACTTTTCAGCTTTTGACAACTTTCTACAATCACAACCCTCCGTTGTTGATAAAACGCAAACTCTGGAACTCGTGGACCGATTCAACGTGAAAAACCGGCATTGAAAATGTTTTGTCGGCACGCGACTTTTCTTATATAGATTTGCCCATTATGCATGCGCCTTTTTGAGCAATTTGAGATGAGAACTTCAAAATTTACAGATTGCTATATTTAGTAGTAGTATTTGTATTTGTTCATGTAGGTATGTGTGTGTTGAGGCTTGTGGCTTGTGCCAGTAAACAAATTACATAAAATTTACGTTTTAAATCATCAATTTTATGTTACAAAATTTACGTAAATAATACGTAATAAAAACGTAAATTATATTTTTTAAGGTAAATTATATACAAATTAGTTAACGTTTTAAATGTTACATTGAATAAACGTTAATATCTTTTACATATAAATAGTAATTTTTAATTTTATTCATAATCCATTAGATTGTTTAATAAATGCACGTTGCACGTTGTAAGTAAAATAACAACATTTAAAACGATAGTAATCAAATGTGAATAACTGTTTTAATTTTTAAGTGGCAACATGACATAATTGATTATTGTTAAATTTAATAAATGTCAATTTCTTATATCATGTTGCGCCTTAAATGTATTAATTTATAATAAATCTTAAAATAAGTAAATAAATAATCACCAGATTTGCGTCAATAAAACGTATATAATTTTTATAATGTAAATTTTGGGTAAAATTTACGTTTTATTACGTAAATTTTGCACAAAATTTACGTTGTTTACCTAAATTTTGCGTATTATTTATGCAAATTTAAACCGTAAATGTAATGTACTTATAAAAAGTAACAAACCACACAAATAACACGTTCTGTATAACTTTAAATATTTCATAGTTTACGTTTCAAAACGTAAATAAAACGTAACAGTGTTATGTGAGGTTACTCTAAAAATTTACTTCTAATATTTAGAGCGCCATTAATTGTGCAGTCATTCATCCAAGTGTGATCGTACCTAACGTTGCTTAACTTTTGCAAATATTTGACATATTATGGTTATACCAAATCTATTAATTTTAAAATAGAAAACTCGAGTTTAATTTATAAAGACAAATAAATAATTAAAAACAGCTTAGTGAATAGATTATGGACATGTAATTACAAAGGTATAAAAACAATTAAAAAGTGAAAAGTGTACACACTCATACAGCAGACAAGTTAAAGTGGGTTAGTTTTTAGGATTAAAAATAAAATAAAACGGGCCGGTTTCATTTTATTTTTAAATGCTTTTGATAATCCGTTTTGAAGTTGTTCAAAAACGCACTACCTTTTCTCATCAAACAATAAACAAAAATTCTGTACAATTTTTTATTTGTATAATTTAAAAGTTTTGCTTTTTTATTTTATAGTTTTTGCTTTATTTTCTAACTTCAAATTTTTATTTGTAAAATCTTTAAGAATTTTGTAAATAAATTTCGTGAAAGTTTGAAATTATGCAACAATGGTCAGCCTTATATAATCAACCAGTGGCATTTGCTTGTTCCAATCATATTTGAACGCAAAACATCAAATCAGCTTGTTTGTTCCAAAGAAACGCAATCGCCAATTCGGCGCTTGATTTTTTGGAAAAAAAATAGTTAACATTGTTTTATAGAAAATCATACTCCTTTTTTTAGATATTTATCTTTTATTAAAATATTTTTTTTCTAACTAGTAGTTTTCTTGTTCTAGCTATAAAATGACTCAATTACAATCTTTACATATATGTTTGCAAACCGTTTCTATTTGAGATACGATGTTATTCTTTCATGCGTCGAATTATTAATGGCACTACAAAGACACAATTATTGATAGATATGGTGTTTGTTATAGTTGATATTACATAAATAAACATTTGAGTTATTTTTTGCGCTTTAGATCAAGATCGATATATTTTTATAAACTCCCAGTAAAGTTTCCAAAGATTTTAAAACAAGAAGGTGCTGAAAAATCACAAAAATTAAACTTTGCACTATATTAAAACAACAGTAAGTTCTCTACAAACCACGACAATTGGTACAAGAGAAATTGAGGGGGCTATATGAATGAAGAAATGTTCAAACTTGGGGTACATAGACTATCCCAAAGTTGTATCCTACACATAGCGCAGAGTGCCAAAAGAAAGTAAGATGTGGTTACATTAGAGAATTAAATGCACAAACTAAGCCTGACCATTACCAAGTCCCACACATTTGGGATTTTGCTCTAAATCGTGACAAAACAACAATTTTTTGAAATTGTAAATATTTGACGTATGAATTAATTTTATGTCAATCATAAGCTGTACATAAAACATCATAAGCATAAAAATTTATTATGCCCATTGTGAACGCAAACTTGGTTTCTCATATGTTCAACTTTATGTTTTATGTTAGTCTTATGTAATTTTTATGTGTTATGCCCATTGTGAATAGGCACTTACTTTATCAATTATTTGCAAATAACGTCATTTTTTCTAGTTATAAAATTGCAACAGTGTCTAAACTATTTTATCGGCTATATACAAAACATTTTAAGTTGTTAGTACTATATGCAACAATTTATATTTTAAAGTACCCTGATATATGGATATTATTAGCATCTACTAGAGATGGGACATCTAAGCGAACAATCAATGTAATAAAAAATAAATAATAAAATTGAAAACAATGAACGGCTGCAAAGATCATAAACGAGATTTACCTGGAAAGTCCCAAGTTCTGTTGCTCACGTTGCATAAATATTACTGCTTAGGCACAATGCAATTTATTATGCAGTTACCTAGTTTATTTTATACATTTTTAAAATGTCTAAGTAAATTAAACAGAGATTCTGTTGTTATTTATTTATCGATATTCGATGTTTTATGCAAATATCGATAAAATATCGATGTTTAAAAAAGTTTTATCATCGATTATTAAATGTCCAACAACAAAACAAAGACAATGTTCTTATGAATTAAAAATTTTAGTAAAAATTTTAGAATGAAACGTAATTCTTAATGCATTAATTTTCTGTTATACATTTTTTGTACGTTTTAGTTAGTTTTTTTTATTATAGAATGCAATTTAGAATATTTTTGTATTCATTCTGAAAATATAAAATATTAAAACTATAGAATGAATATAAGTAATTCTCATCAGATAAGGACTTTGACTATTGAATTTTTGTGTAATAAACGATAACTACCATATTGAAAGTTGCACGTGGTTTTTATTTTACTCGATAGACAATGAACAATAGCAATTTATAATAAAAAAATATTAAAAAATTTGATCTAGAAATTCTTCTTAGGTCGATTGCCAAACTTAGAAATTTTCCATCTTGCTTTTAAATTGTTTTAAGTTAAGCACTTGTCACAACCGCTTCATACTCTTGCTACTGCAATGACTTTTTGTAAAAATAAATAAAATCCCTATTCTATCGTTGTGACATCGAACTCTAGGTCCAAGATCCAAGCGACACGAGGAACGTCTTTAAAAAAGTTAATAAACTTTGGACGGAGGTTTTTATGTATTTTTGTAATAAAAGTAATTTTCAAATTATTTTTTAGTAAATTATAATTTTTTTAGAATAATTTTTAATTTTTAATTTATGAAAAAAATTAATAAATAATATTTTGAATTTATAACTATATACCGATTTACATAAAAACGGAATTTTTTATAGTAACCTTTTTACCAAGCGTGCTTATTAATTATAAGCTGTAAGAAAAAATCATAAGAACAGTTTTGTGATGGTCATAAGTCCATAATTTTGCAATTTGAGTATATTTGACCAATAAAAACCATTTTATTGTTTTTATTAAGTGCGAAAGAAAAATATTAAAAAAATATTTGTAAGTAAAAAAAATGTGCTCGTACCTGTTTCCGTTGTCACCCCGTATATATAAAAATCTAATAGATGGAAAGTAAGTTTCTAAGCAAGCAGATAAATAATGAAATTAAAATAAATAAATATGGTTTTATTTATTTTAATTTCATTATTTATACCTATTGTAAACCCCATCTGGGGACACACTGAATATGTGTAAATGAAGAATAAGAAAAAATTCTATCAACAATTGCTACTGTAAAAAGACCACGAGATCGTAGTTTGACTTTGTATAAATCAGTACTTAGTTTATAAAAAGACACACACACATATATATATATATATATATATATATATATATATAATATATATATATTTATATATCTATGCATAAAAATAGTAAAATTTTTTGAGTTTATTTATAATGTTTAAACTTATTTCTGACTTATATAATACAAGTTTTAATTTGTTTTAATTTATGTATGGCGCGTTATTATTAAATAATATAAGTAAATGAATACTTATAATACAATTAAAACAAATTGATTAAAACTCAGCACGTTTTTGATAATTTTATTCAAAACTATAAGCATGCATAAATGTGTCATATACTTTTTTAAATACTTTAGAAACCTTGCCATTTTTTAACAGATAAAATATTAACAGATTTGGTTATTATTTTTTATAGTTTTTATTAAACATTTAATTACATTTTAGAAACCATTTACGCCAAGATACATTTTACAGTTTAAATGTCCAAATGTAAACTTAATAAAAAGCAAATTGAATGTTGTGTGGGCCACAACTCCATAATTGTTTCAAAAATTATTGTAAGTATACCGATTTTAACTTACTAATGCATCCGGATTGTCAGATTCTTTTATAATGATTGAGTTCAAAATCAACATATTTTTATTTTAAGAGATAGTTAATATTTAATTCTTTTATAGAAAACAATTTCAAAAATATAATTATACTTAATTACTAAATAATACTGCTACTGCTACAGGTAGTAAATGCATTATTTTGAGTAACGATTGAAATATTGCAACATTTTTAAGAATTACACAAAATCACATTTCTTTGTGTATTACACACATTTTGTTTCTAATTTTTATGGAATAATGAAGCATCATTACTAGCAAACATTAAAATAATAATTGTGAATTTCATAAATTGTCAGTATACAATGTTTGAAGTAGTGGATATATTTATATTTATTTTTGTTTTATCATTGTGTTTATTTTGCATCTGTATTTTATTTAATTCCTTTAATTATTTCAATTACTTTGCATTTTTTATTTACTTTTTTGTTTTTTTTTGTGTTTAAATTCGTTATTTTTATTTATTTTTCATTGTTCCTCCAATATGTATTAATTTTAATTTTGTTATTTTTGTTTAACTTGTTTTAGTTTGTTTAATTTTATTTTTAGATTTTTTATTAGTGTTATATAACATTTTGTATTAATTAAGAATAATTTTAACATTTAAACAAATAAAGCAAATTCATTAGCTATTGTATTATTTTAGTAAATTCTGCATAATTATGTAGATGGTGTTATTCAGTTTTTATTTACAAATGTATTAACCAAATTTACTATACCTTAATAATTAAAAAGAACTCTTAAACTCTATTTCTTTCAAATAAGCTGCTTAGATTACTTATTACCTATAAAATTACACATAAAACCTAAAAAGGGCTTAAAATAGCAATAAACAACTTAATAAAAACGCATTGTTTAAACTATTTTGTTATATATATATATAAACAGACTAGAAAAAAAAAACAAAAAACTTACATGAACAAAAAACAAAATAATTTGTAATAAAAACTGATTTCAATATGTAAATATAAATGTCTAATAATACATATAGAACTTAAATATTTTTCTAAATTATTTTCTATTTAGATTCCTTACTATTAAATAAATAAATAAATAAACAGATAAACTTTGTTCTACGTCTACAGAAGTAATAAAAGCATATTTGTGCAAAAGAACTGTTACTTCAAATTCTTTGCTTACAATTACAATATTTCCAATTTTTGTTTGGTCTATGTAAATATTTTCTATAAAGTACTTTACAAACTCCACCGAGTCTGCAAATATTTTTTTTTTGTTCCAATTTTGCAATTGTCTTACTTACAAAAACGAATTGCATTTAATAAATGTCAAGTTTTGAAATATTTCTTTTTTTAAGTTATTTTGACATTAATCAATAGAAGACGCCTAATTTCTTATAAAATTGATATATGTTTTACTAATGAAAACTAAATTTAGTTGTTGATATTAAATTTTAAAAATATTTATTTTGAAAAAATCATGGAATGTTTTTTAAGCTCAAAATGATAAAAATAAGTCTAAATGCAAGAAGAAAGCAAACTATGCCCAACCAAAGTACAGTGTTACAATGTTTAATTTATTATAATTTGTATAGATAAAAAAGAAATTGTTCTGCATTAACTCCTGCAAAAAATCAAAGCACCTAAAATACGCTCCTAAATAATAATACATTTTTCAACAAAAATATATTATTATAATATATTTTATAAATAACTTTTCTTATTGTTAAAATTCCAAAATAAAATTTTATAATGAAGTAACTACTCTATATAAGTAACTTATATGCACCAATTATAATTTAATAAATTTAAGAGTTTGGGGCAACAAGGCTATTAGCCGCATCTCATTTCAAAGAGTTGCAATTTTAAAATTGAAATAACTTAAGAAATATGTTAATAACATATTATAATTTTTATATACGTTTAATCTGTGTATATTGGAGTATCCAATAAATGTAAAAAATAGATCTTCAATTCTTATGGAAAAAAGTTACTTTTATAGAAAAATAGAAATATAAATAAATGTGATGTATTTTAATGCAAAAAAATTAGAAACAATTTGGTAATCAGTTATACAATTTGATTTCCAAAGATGCAAATTACTAATATATTTTGTAAATATTGCCTTTTCTCATATTCGATATGAAGATAAAATTTTGTTACCAGGCGAATCATTAAAAAAAAAGTTGCTTATAAATAATGTTGCTATTACAGACGTTTCTTATATAGAACGTTTATTGTAGTAGTAATAGAAAACAAAATAAATTCTGATCATTTTAAATCTGCCTTGTTGAAGTTCTGTTTGCTGCTCCACATTGTACGCCCTAAAATTAAAATTTGTTAAAATATAATGCGTTTTTAAATTTTCTGGAGGATTATAGTGTATTTTACTTATATACTCATATTATAACATATTTTAAATACAGTAATATATTTTATTGTAAAACATATCGCTCATTTCAATAAAACTACACATTCTTTTAATTTGCATTTATAATTGTGTGCATACATACAACTCATTGAAATATGAAAAAAATAACAATTCGTGGAAGAAAACATAATACCATTCTAAAAATAAAACAGCGAAAGATAAATAATAATGTAGCTTGCAACAAATATAAGTGAAGAAAAAACCTTGAATACGTTAATTTATTAAAGATTCGTTCATAAAAGAATAACGTTGGAAGTCTAGACGTAGGTAATTCATAAAAAACATTTTGTTCTACTTTCGCTTACGTGCTGTAAAATTTGCGAAGGATGTTTTTAGAGGACTCATTTTATAATAAAAAATAAGATTTTAACAGATTTATTGCTTTTTTAAATATCATAATATCTATCTTTACATATCTTTACATATGTTATAAACGATAATTCTTAATTTTGCAATAAAAATAACATTGTATACTTAGTTACTGCAAACATTTTTTTAATTTACAATTCAAATTTTTCAACATTTCTACATACATGAGTTACATCATCTTGGAAAGAGTATATACAAGATTGTATACGTCGGTTTATTTTGTTTTACTCGAAAACATACCCAATGATGCGTGGATATAAAGCAACCGCAAAATTAAAAAAAAGGTTTTTGTAAAATTTATAATACATGCTAAAACATGGTTACCATCGCTACCATACCATAAGGGTACGCACACAGTGGTGGCTTGCTATGGGCGGCGACAAGCAAAATTTTACAAGTAGGGTTGCCATAACCTGTATCTATCTTATGAGGCAAAACATTGCGTAGCGCACGTATAGTAAGCTTATTTTCAACGGCAACTGGCAAAATCCAAAATCTACTCTAAGCTTTATTAAATAATGTTACCACGTGCACCCGCACGTAGACACATTTTGTCTCAACGAGTCGCAAGCATGTTCAAAGCATTTTCTTCCTCTTCTCCCATACGATTGAACGGTTTCCGTCCCATGTGAAGAGGGTCTGACAGATCTATTGTAAGTTTTACAATAATTTACAATCTCACTCGAATAATTGACCTTTTTAAAATAACAAAGTAAACATTCCATTCTATTTAATACAATCATATTGAATTATGTCGCAAATTAAGGGAATTGATAATAAATATGCATATTATGTTATAAATACTAAATAGAACATAAAACATTAAATAAATTTAAATAATTTACAACAATTAACAATAAAAATATAATGTAACTCACCACAAAAACGTTGAAAACTATATATATATATAGATATGAAATCCATCATTGCGAAGCCCAAAGTGCCATATTTCACATTTACTACGAAGCCCACGGAAGTTTTACGAAGCCGGCTTTCTAAAATCAATCGTGTATAAAATTGAAATATAAATAAAGACATTCTGAAGTGTTTCCAAAATTATGCCGGGACTCGTAACTTGCAATTTATACAGGATTAGTTCACCACATCTAACTGTAGGGGGCTCACGGTTTTAACTGTATATACAGAAAATATGTTTCACGGTTTATAGGAGCCAACTACACTTCACGGATTATGCGAAGCCCGATTGGTTGGCAACATTGTTTATCTATCTATTATAATAAAATAATATTACAGCCCACAAATTTGAACTTTAAATTATGTATCCGCAAAATTCCAAGCGTATAAAACCTTCAGAAACTACGATTTATTAATTAACTTGGATAATACCAGTAAACGTTACAATGTGATGATTCATGTCAATGAAAATTTACTAAGTTAATAATAACATACATAAAAATGCATTGTGCAATTTTTATTTACAAACACGTATATCAACAGCATATTAGAATAAATGAAATACTTAATTGTTGTATTATTTATTTTTAACCTAACCTAATTTAATCTGTTAAATATATTTTTGCTATATCTTAATAGTAAGATTGAAAACTACGCATAGACTTAATTTTGTACGGAGGCACGCTGTATACTTTATGTTTACATAGCCGTTGATAGATTGGTGCAAATTTTATTACATAATATTACTAGCAATATGTAAAATGTTGCAATAAATGCATGATCTAAGTGACTACCAACAATAAGAAAAGCTTTTTCCTTATATTTATAAACAAAGATGTTGCAAGTACTTGCCTTTATTAGTTAGTATAGATGATGACAGCCCAATATAATTTGATACTAGGAAATGATTTGAGCGTTTAATTTAAATTTTAAAAAGCTTGTATCATGTCTTGTTCCATGTCTCAGAAGGTGGTACTAAAACCGTCTCCTACATATTAAAATCACAATTAAACTTAAATTTAAAAATAGTAAATACATAATTGTACAAGATTAATTTAAATAGATATTTTTATAATAAATTACATAAAAACCTCATCAAATTTCAATTAAAAATTATAAATAAAACTATTTATTAAATATTCATAACAAGTTGTTTTTATTTGTACGCATTACTCAATTAATTTATTTCATCTGTATACATATTTGGTTATGTTAAAATTGGTCATGTATTGGTAAAAATACAAACTTATCAAAAAAACCTTTTGCAACGCAAGGGCACCATAAAAAGTGCGATTTACAAACTTAACCCACGCAACAATTTTGACTAAGGGTATAGGCATTTATTTACATTCTTACAAAGAACTAAAACCTAGAAATTACATTTACAGCGTCGTGTGTTGTTTTGTGATTTATAAAATATGATACATTATATTGTGCAGTTCTTACTTTTGACATTCTATAGCTATAACAAATTCAGCAAAATAGCAATTGATATGATTAGAAATAAAATAAAATTTGCCTTTTTGTTTAATAAAATGATTGTATCTCTCATCACATTACTTATAAATAGTTCATCACTACGATGTCCAATCTTATATGAAATATAACACCACTAGTTATAGAACAATTGTTCATTATCTGTAAAATTATTTTTAAATGCTTAATAAAAATTAATAATACTATTAAAATAATATTTATACTGAAGTTCACGTTTTTACCATATTGAAGTTTTAGAAATATTCTTTTTGAAATTCATCTGGTTGGTTAATTCACAAAACTTTTGAACGGTTTATTTATATAATATAATGAAAACGTTCATCTAATTCATTTTAAGCCAACTACTTACAAAAAAATATTGGAAACATTGCCGGGCTTCTTATAAAATGTAGACTGTATAGGTGGGCTTTCTATTGACCGCAATGTTTAGTGGTACTCGTAAGAATAGCGGACAATATTGAATTGTATGTTGTATATAAAATTACTCCTTGCCACGGGTTTGACTAATTTGCAGTATGTACCGGGCTTCGTAGCATATGTATATATATATATATATATATAATTAGAAATCCATAACATGTAAAAAACTCAACCCTTTGCTATATTTATTTTTATAATTCAAAAAGTTCTGAAGCGCCCTAAGCAGATTTAATATCAGGTAATAAATACGCAATAAAAATAATAATGATCATTATTAAATTATACTTAAATAAATAAAACTCGATATTGCAGTAAAAACTAATTTAAGTAAAAAATACATGTATGTATTTGTATGTATTAGCATAATAAAAAACATTATTAAAATTATAAGGAAGTAATCCAATAATTAAAGTATGCACAATAATAATAAACCCAAAATTATTTAGATATAGCTAATAATGAACTAAATCTTCATTATAACAATAATAAGCAATAATCGTATTTGTCTTGTCACCGCCATACATTACGAAATAGTTTAAGCTTCTGGCAACCCTATTTTTTACAAAACTAGCTTGTCGACGCCGATAGTAAGCTACCACTGTGCGCGTACTCTAAGATTGGATAGCAGGTATCATTAAATTATATAAACGCTTTTGTAACTTTTTACACTCGGAAACTTGGACTACGGCATATATACAAACCTTATATATTTTAATAAGTTTTAAAAACTTTTACTCATTATTTTAATTAACGTTTTCTACTGTAAAGATTAAAAATTACACACGTAAACATAACTGAAATGATGGAATTTAGAACTAAAATCTCAAATCTAAAAGAACGTTAAAATGCATCTAATCTTAAAATCATTGTATAAACAACAATATATATATATATATATATATATATATATATATATATATATATATATATAATAT
>JARJEC010150612.1:0-11817 GCA_030264575.1 Tachinus sp. AB-2021 | reverse complement strand
GTTTTACGTGAAGAGCGCACGGAAAATTGAAAATTTCTATGAACGATTTTTTCATAGAAATTTTAAACAACTTTGATAGTCCAGTAAAATAAGTTAAAAACTTATTTTACTGGACTATACGGAAATTGGTTTTATATTGTATACAATTTTATACCCAAATATGGTCAATTCTGCCTGGTTGAAGAATTGTCATCCGAAAATTATTGTTTTATTTTATTTTGAGAAGAAAATGTAATACTGCAACAATTTGGCACGATATGTTTTATTACACTAAATAAACAAATTAAGTGTTTACAGGCACATTTTTGTATATATTTTTATTATTCTGCCAATATCTCAAATTTTTCTTGTCAAATTATTTATGAAATACTTATATTATACTATAATATTATCCAAACAATTTGCTATTTTATATATACGTAATCTACTGAAAAAATGCTTATCACTCCCAAAAAGGCAATAAAAAAATTGAAAATTCTTATACTCCTAAAAACATAATCGTTATTATAATTTTTTTGAGACTCAACTGAGAAGACATAGAAGATCATTTGGATCTATTATCATAAACTACAAATATTTTTATGGAATAAATAATTGTCCAATTTTTATGATTGTTTCGGTGTCATTCTTGACGTATTTGCTTTGTACGGCGATAGCAATAAATTTCCACAGTCATTCTTAATGGTTAATTGAAACAATAAATCGGGTCCATTTAATCGTCCTTTTGTTGGCCGATCGGGGAAAAATATAAAATCGCCCACATGATGCACGGGCATATAACAACAGGAAATCGATAAATTGGCCGGCGAACACACCTAGGCATTGTGCCATCCTTCTTGACTGACAGTTCTATGTGGCTAATTACATATTTTATTGCGAAAACTAATTATAATGAGAGCGACCAGCCACCTGTTTCGCAAAGGTGGCTGGGCTTTGGGTTAGTACTAATAACTTAATACATTTTTCCTAACAGATGTTGTCTACCTGCTTTAATTATTTTAATCGGTGCTGACCCTCGGAAATAATAAAGTCATTTAAAAAGCGAGCTCCAAGAATGGTGTATTGTGTGAATGTCGGCCAATCGGTATGTCGAGAAGAACGGAAGTGCACTCTCGTGAGACGATTGGTTGTATGGCTGCCGAGCACAAATAAATAAGCAGAGAATTCCCATTACAATTACAGCGTGTTTGTTTTAACCAAGATGTGTTATGGCTTCTTTTCTACCTGTTGTATTTATGCAACGTGCGTGGTGGAAATATTTCATAAAACTTATGCGGCTTCTATCAAGAAAAAGAAACTTGTTGAATCATTAGACTCGCGTTGTGTGTGTGGTCGGCCCTATCTTATCACATGCGATCGATGGTGATTGAAGGCCGGATCGCACATGTCCGTAATAATGAGCGGTGAGCATATTTTTCCTTCCACCAAATTACAATGATCTCACGCCTCGAGAGACGTTCGCCGTACCTGGGAGTGGCCCCACTTGAGATATCTTCATTGTGAGGTCGCCTTCGGCTATTCATGGCTACTCACGGGAGGTCCAGCATTTGCACTTTGCCGCCAGTCAAAACAATCCTGCACTACTAATAGCAAGAACTGGCCAACTATACCCAGCTTCATCGAATGAAAATGTGAAAATCGAGTTTTACTAGAAAATTAAATGTGACATACTCAAGTGAAGAACACAATGGATAAATAAGCGAACAAAGATAACCTACATTCCCCGTAATTTTATCTCGGCTTCTTTTAAAATTAGGAAAGTTTCCGCGAAACTAAAATAAATAACCGTGTCATTATTTAGTACGGGATTAAACTTTATTGATACAAATGATTTAGAAGTTTTCGTTTTCAGGCTCGCTACTGTAAAAGTTGATCGTCGGAGTAAAGCACTCGGCGCTAGTAGAAAGAAAAAATAAAGAAGCAATAATAGTTAAGTCTAATTAAAATGAATTGCAAGAACAACTGGCGGAAATAGCTAATTGTTAAACCAATATAAATTGTAGTAGAATTTGGAAATGTTGTGGGGTTATTTCAGTGGAGGCCCCTATTCGTGGGCTGTGATGTTTTAATTGTTATCGCTTTTTGTATAATTCGCAGGCTGTTTTAATTGTCATTATTATTGCTACTTAAGTCGCTCTAAATGAGTTTACTACTATTTAATTGTTAGAATTGTATTACATATTTTAATGATTTTAATCATTTATTTGTGAAATAGGTTGATTTTTCAAAACAGCAAACCAGCTTATGTAAATTATATAAAAAAGATCAACTTCAGAAGATACTCTCATTTTTACTAAATCAATTGTGAAGCAAACAGATGTAAAATATAATAAACAATGCAGTTGCAGTAATCAGTGCATTTGTCGTAAATTTTGTGGCCGTCCAATATATATTGGGCAAACACTAAAGCTAGTGTCTTTAGTGTATCTCGATAGGACAGTCGTTGGGAATCAGCTGACGCTGCTAAAGATTCGTGCTTTGAATCTCGGGTTACGCATGGTTATCTATAGTCATATGTTAATTTGAAAAGTACATATATTATAAATTGTTTTTGGTATTAACTATACAAGGCCGATATGATAGGCTGCACCCCGTTGCCATTAAAAAATGTGGGGCATTGAAAGGTGCGGTTCATTACGGATCGTTTGTTGGGCCCAGAATATTGCTGCTAGTGCTGAAGTATCTAAGACTACTCAACATTTAACAGCAACAAGCAGACAACTAGAATAAAGCGCAAATAAACAAAAGAAGCTCTACCGTGGTACTGCAAATCGGAAACTAGTCACAAAGAACAGTGGCATTCTTTTAAATTAATTTTGCATTACACACATTACGGGACTACATAATCTTTGGAGTGGAAAATGCACTTAAACGCGCATGTGCATCAACTTTTTTATAGGCCACTTGACATGAAATAAATAAAAGAAACTTAATCGAAATTAGAATATTACAATTAATCAATAATTACTAAGCCATTACATTTTGAAATAAATATTTTCGAAATTCACTTCGGATGGGGATTGAACCCATATCCTTTGGATTTCATGTCCGCTGGTCTACCAATTGAGCTATGGAGGTATCTCAATTGGCATTGGTTTTATGTTTTACAACCACGTCAAAGTCAATTTTTGAAACATCCATTACATGGTATGCTGACACATATACAGTTGTGTGTTTGTCTAATCTATGCTTGTAGAACATAAAACCAATACTAATTGAGATACCTCCCTAGCGCAACTGGTAGAGCAGTGGACATAAAATCCAAAGGTTATGGATTTGATCACCATCCGAGCTGAATTTTTGAAACATTTATTTCAAAATGGAGTAAAGGCGTAGTAATTATTCAATAATTATAATATTCTAATTTCAACTTAGGCTCCAATTAAAAATTTAAACTGTAAAAATTATTATTTACAATATTCACAGATACCTAATCCTAAAACCAATTTTTTTTATTAAAACAAAATTATAGTCCCAGAACACCGGATGATTACTTTCGGCTGATCTCGCATTGTTGTGTTAATCCAATTTAGATATTTCTAAAAAAGTTTTGTCCCATTATAAAAATATTTTTTTAGTAATTACCTACTTATTAGTTTTTCTTACTTTTATTTTTTTTAAACAAAACCAAACATTTTACTTTTAAAAAATATTTTATTTAGTTTAAAACTAAATTTAAATGATAAAAAAGTAAAGACTTAATTTTCTTGAAACATCTAAAATTAGAATTAGAGACCTAATAAAATAAGGAATGTTTGGATTGGTTAGGGTTTCAAAGTTTTAAATTTAAAATTATCAAATTAATTAAGTGGTTTTTATTTAATAATTCTTTATTGGCATATTTTAATGTATGTGGAGGTATATGAATTTTATAATTGGAAATCCTTGAAAGGAAATACTATTACTTAACTATTAATCGTGGGTTCAATTCATGGTAATAATTTACTGTTAATTGAAAAGAAATAATTACTTATTTGCTTTTAGAAATAACCTGTTTGAATATGCTGATAATGTTTTGCATTTTTTTTTCAATTAAACAACAATTATAATTCTTGTCAACATTTTTGTCGGCATGGTATAATATAATAAGATATTTACAAAAAAAAGAAAGTGAAAGAAGCTGCATTTAACGGTATTTCTTAAAAAATAATTATTGTAGTATTGTATAAGTTTTCTTAACCATTTAAGATTCTGCAAATAATTGTATTATTTATAAATGAAAATATGAAATAATATTAAAACGTAATGAAGACCAGTTCTATCAGGATTTTCTTAAAGTGTCATTTGTTTTGTCTACACTTGACTTCCCTCCCTTCTTTCCTCTTGCCTGGGAGGATGACTGTTAAATACCTCTGGCTCTTATAATTCATAAGACTGACTTGTATATAATTGATTATTTTTTAAAATTTTGTTTACAAATATTTTGTGCTTATTACCAATAATACTAGTCTTATTTCTCACTCACCATTTCCGAGAATCCTAGTAATTGAACGTTCTTAAACAATCGATACTTATAAATATTATATAATTATCAACATTATATAATGTAATATGTTACATACCTCCATATTTTTTGTATATTTTTTATTATTGTTATTGCTTTTTGCTGCGAAAAAGTGTACCCTTACCCTAACCCAATTTCTTGTTGTAAGATGACGGATGACCATCACGGTATTACTTTCCTAGGCTCTAGTCTATTATTTTATATCTACATGTATGTTAAGGATTCCAGTTGCTATACATTTTCAGTCACTCGGTGGCATCACGCCGATTATGTTTTTGGGGTCTCAATTTCGACCACCGCCTCCATTTCTTCCTGTCCTTGGCGTCATCGGTCGCAGCTTAGCACTGTGTGATTGTCCGTTTGGCTGCAGTATATGCACTTGCCATCTTCCTTTAGGCCTGCCTGACGCAAGTTTATATTAGAAATTTAAAACTATCTGTATGACACGGAAATTTGCAAAATAAGTACGTGAGCACGCGCATTCAATCGTTCTGTTAGTGAAAGTAAAATGTCAAATATCTGAGTACAAACGCGCAATTACTCTGAGCGAAGAGAAAGAAGAAGAAGAAGAAGAAGAAGAAAAAGAAGAAGAAGAGAAGAGTAATTAGAACGGCTTCAATTTTCATGCATTAGAATTGATTAAATCGGGGCGTGCAATTATTCTACTAAAGTTAGAGCTAACATCAGTATCCAGTCAGATAAAGAGGTGGTTGGAAAAGCACCCGCGTCCCCTTAGGTTAGGTAATAATCCGTGTGGCTGTGTTTCCTGCCTATATTTAGCATAAGGCGCTTTATCCAGCTGCCAGTGTTGATGTTCATATTTCATTTTTTCTGCCATTTTGCGATGGGTGTCGCTCTGGCCTTTTTTGGTAACTGGTGGTATTGCCGTGCGTTCTTTCTTATGTCAATAATGCAGAGGGATCATGCCTGAAATTGCCAATAGAGTTCAGGTGGAGGTAGTTCTAGAGGCTCTAGCTACCCTTTTGGCCACTTTTCTTTGTATCCTTGTCAGGATGTCTGTAGTTTGCAAACTTGATCCAGTTGTTCTATACTGGAGCTCCTTTAGTACTATGGAGTTGACCATGCTTTAGAATACTTTTTTGTATTGTTTAGGACCAGCATTTGGCATGAGGCTTGTCAGCACATAACCTAACTTAACTCGACCCAATTTAACCTAATCTAAAGACACCCACCAATTTAATCATTATGCACTCCTTCTTCATATGAATTTTGAAAAATCTCACTCTTCCGTGCGCGCTATGTGCTTAAAAACGGGTACAAAGTTTATTCTTCGCCTATTAATATACAGATTTTGTTCGGATTTTGTATATTGCTAACTTCCCAAAGTTAGCAATATTTCACAATTTGTGATTTTTTTCCACGGTTGACAAAGAATTGCTTTTTAATATATTTTAATAGCTGACATTTTGTAATATTTTCTAAAATTTTTTGCAAAAATTCTTTTTGATATTGGTTGCCTGTAGGGTTGTTTAGTGTGCTAGATAGATTTCCCGCAATTTATAATATTTCTACAAGAAGCGCATATAATCTCTCTATAATTCTTGATTTGTATTTTGTATTCTTTAAAAATATGTTTTATCTTTTATTTTTTGGTAACTATCGATTTTAGGAACATTTTATGATTGTTATAAACATTTTTTTATATATGTTTTGCAAATATCGAATACACGTTTTTAGACATTTTTTGTTATTTTTTATATTCTCAATGTTTTATAACTATTTTGTGATATTTCTTTAAATGTTTACTTTTATTATACAGGATGTCCCGTGACTTAATGGTCAGAGCTTAAGAGCATATTCTTTTTATAATAATATAATATAATTATAACTCGAAAGTGCCTTTTGTCCAAAACTCAAAAGTTAAGTACGAGTTAAGGAGTTATAAGCAATTTTAAATTTAACGAAAAAAGTAATGACATTGTTGAATGAAGTAATGTAATGTTTTGTTAATTAAAATTGCTTTATTGGTTACTGAAATTTAATTAGTTTTAATTCGAACTATGTAAGCGCGACTCCGACCGGACGTTCCGTTTTGGAATTGGCGATCTCCAAAAATAACGAATTTTGCACATTTCAAATTTTTACAATTTTAGCTGGTTTTAAGCCGGAGTTAAAACCGCCCTGGGCAAAAATTAAAAAGAAAATTAACTTAAGAGATTGTTCAAATTTTAACGTTCCTTCGAACGAGAGTAAATTTGAAGACCTAACTCAAAAATTGTGGGAGGAGATAGGTTTAGCGCGCGATATCGGCAAATCTCGAATCGTCGCGTAAGAACAACTTTTTGAAAGAAAAACATTTTGGACGCGAGCAAAGCCGGTGGACCTCCGACGCTGGAGTCCAGAGAAAATCAAGGTATTCTGGAGATATTACGGTTCTTGTAACAATCTTCTGTACTCCGTGGCGCTCCGACGAAGTCCTGCAACTTGACAGGTTCGAAACAAAAAATGTTTTATTTTACCCTATGCAATCGAAATCCCGCCACTTCAAAAAATTGGTCTACAAAAAAAAATTTTTATTTTATTTTTAGGAAATTACCGTCGACCTATTCTTTACAAATCGTTTTAAAAATATTGAAAAAGTTGTCTCTCTGGTGACTCTTTTGACCGCCGAAGCACGTCAAATTTGATCCTAAATTGAGCAAGTTATTCGCTGTGGTAGACAAACACTCAATGAATTCTTCCAATTCTAAAAGTCGCTGTGTAACGATCGCGAACCAAACGATGTACTTTAGTGGTGCAAATGTTTTGAAATGAAGTTTGTGAAAATTGTTCGGTTCCTCAAACCTCTGAGAATCTCCAAGTAATTTTTGACCATTTAGCCCTACTAGCTCAAAATCTACCATGACGGAAACGAAACGATCGCTAGGACAAAAAAATGCCCGCAGTAATATTGCGCACCGTTTCTGAAATTTTTGTGAAAAAAAAAGCAAACGTATTCGAGTTTCTGTCATAAATAGGTTTTAAATAGGCAGAGGTTTCAAGTTGGACCGCCGCTTTAAATTTTTGTAAAATAGAAAAATGCCTCGAATTCGGCGAAATTTAAAAAAAAATGTTTGGCTTTGTCCAGTTCCTTTCAAAATCACCCCAATTGCAAATAGTTGTATATCGGTGTCAAAATGTCTCCCACAACATACTCTTGCTTCTAATAATTGACTTTATGTAGAATATCTGGTAAGTCTGATACAGATGCAGCTGCAGCCATAATAATTTGAATTGGCTCATGTTTGTGGTTTATTTGAATACTGTAGACTTTTCATGCGTTCCTAAAGAAAATAGTTAAGACTCAAGAGGCGTTAGTGCCGGTGACCTCAGAGGCGAGAGAACTGGACTTCCTCTTCTAATTCATTGGTTACCAAAGTTGTTATTGAGTTATTCTGTCTCACTTACATTAAAACAATGGGATGCGCGATCATGTTGAAACCGCATGCAAAGCCTATTCTGAAGCGGAACATGCTCCATTAATCATGGCATCTTATTATGTAAAACTAAATTAGATAATGCTTGCTATTGAAATACGAATGGCCCAATAAGAAGATTAATAAGAACACAACACTAAATATTTACGGAAAAGCGATGTTGTAAATGCATTTCCCTGGTTTCAAAAAGGTTCTCAAGTGCCCACTATTGCGAGTTTCTGGTATTTCTAACTATATCTTCTGTAAACGTAGCTACGTTTACAGAAGATATATCCATCCTCCATCCGTAAACACAATTTGTCCACAGTTTGTTGCGCAATCAACCAACGACAAAAGGATCGCTAGGAGCGCAATAAGAGCTGCATAGTCTGCTGGTTGTATATTTTGAACAGATTGTATGTGATATAGTTACAAACTAAAATTGTGTAATGTTCTTCACACTTTTGTTCGACTAATATGAACTATATGGCCAATAATCTATTCTTTGTACACTAATAGAGGCACTATTTTTGATCATATTGATAATAACTTCCTCTTCGGCAAATCTTTGATGTACGGGATGTTCTATAGTAGCTTTAGGAAAATTAAATTTTCTATCATATGAGGAAGAAACACTTGCTTATTAGATATTCTTTGATCAGGAAACCTCTGCTGATATTTCCGCATCGACGCTCTTGCGTTTCCGTCATAACAATTGCAAATAAAGTGAATATTGGCATATTCTTGATTTGAAAATGTAGTAATATTAAATTAATCTTATAATTACAACGTCGAAAAATAAACAATATGACAACAATTTTATTACATCGCCTTCCAGATTGATTTACTGTTAAATTTAAAATACTTTTGAGTTTTAGATAAAGTGTGTAAGACACTTTTGTCTAATAAACTAAAAAGAAAAACCATATCTTAAGTTATGACTATTCAGTCACGGGACACCGTGTATATTTTCTTGACTTATTAACATGATCAGTATAATTTTTGTTATTTTTTAACGCTTCTAGATGTTCTATGTTAATTTTCCATATTTTGTGAACAATCGATATTTCATAAAATTTTGTGATGTTTATTATTAAAAAATAAAATACTTATTACCTTAAATGTTTATCAGATATGTTGTAATTAACACTTTTCTGAAATAAACAACAATATGTAGATAATGCAATTACCGAATAACTTTTGAATGAATTATGCGGACATTAATTTTATAATCTATTGTAAGTCCTACCAACAATGGCCATAAATTAATAATAATGAGAGAGCGCAACGCATATAAGATGGCTATAAAAATAGACACATATCCAATTAGTTGTAATGCCATTAAAAATATAGTGTGGTTGTTTATGAATACTTGGAAAAGTTCAATATGGCAGCGCCAAAGAACCAGTTATTTTCTCATTTCATACACCGGCCGAACGATCACATTTTTTTCGCTACGTTTAAATAATTTTATCTATGCAGTACGAAATGAGATAAAATTGCAAAAGAAACCAGTTGGACCACCGTGCTCATGCCTCAACGCTCGGCCTGAATTAGGTTTTAATCATGTGATCTGCGATCAAGATTAAGTTATTTATTGGTTGTCTCTTCCGTGCATATTTATGATGTTTCCACACAGTGGCGGCCGTTTTTTTAACTTCAGTATGTACATACAAAATTCTTTTGTCTGCTCACATCGCAACTTCCAATTTAAACTGAAAAATGCAAAACACTCGCAATAGCCTACATTGCTTTAATGGAGGGCTATAATTACTATTTATTATCAAGGACACGAATATTAACCGAAGAATTTTGATTGGAATTTCGATCAAAAGTTTGGCAATCAAATTACAACGAAATATATTCAGTAAACAATTTCTCGAACTCGATGCTTGATTGAATTTATAATGATAACTCATCTAATCACAATTAATCAATCCGATATGTTTTTTTTTCATAAAATAGTTATTAAAATTTTGAAAAACTTATTAGAAACCGCTCAAAACAAATGAGAATGTAGAAAAGACCTCCCCGGTCTGCATTGCAAAAAGATGCAAAAGAAAAAATGTTGGTATATATTTTGCTTGCTCAATAAATATGTTTTTAAGCTTCTAATTTATGGTATTTAATAATCAAAATATTTTATTCAAAACAATATAAAATTTTTTAAAATTATTTAGGATTAACGGGCAAACGAAATGTTCTTTGTTTTTTTGAGTAAATTTGTAGGTTTTTTAAGTATTTATTTATAAAATTTACTTTTTTAATAAAATTTAATGGATGAGTATCTAAAAAATCTATTCAAAATCATGCAGTAAGTTTAAAAAACACAACATGCATTTTTCTAAATTTATATTTTCATTCAATATTTTTAGAATAAAAATTCAGAAATATTTTATTTAAAGAAAATGGTAAATGAAATAAAAATTGGAAATGTACCCCTATTAAAATAGAACATTTTATACATTTTTTTGTGTGGATTGTTTAGAAATTTTTATTAGTTATTTTTCATATATTGCTGAATATGTTGATCTTTTTTTTAAACCTTTTTTTTACCTTTGCCGTGAAAATGAAAATGACTAATTAGTTTTTCAAATTATAATTTGTATTAAATTAAAGTTGATTTTACGTCTTTCAATTTAATAATTTTAGTGTAAATTGTCCTTTATTACCGCTTATACACTCCCAAAATTAATATTTTTATTGTGTCTTTTATTGATGTAAATAAAAAATATATTTATTATTCCAATTTTGTAAGTGAGATTTCACGCCGCTCTGTCGAGTTAAATTTAAATTATTCTCACACATTAGCAAATTTGTCGGTCTGTTTTAAAATTGAAATTTCACAGAACATAAAGTAATTTTTGTCATAAGCTATAACGGTTCCTTTTTTCGCTTCAACAATGAAACGGTTTCCACTGTAATTTTAACAATGTGAACCATATACTTTAGTTAGCACTACCTAATTTGCAGCGGCCCCCTCACTTTAAGCCCAGATATACGACCTAAAATGATATAGTACGTGAAGGAGGGCCACCTTTGTGCTTTACACACAGGTACAGTACAGTTGTGTAGCGGTCATAAATAGCAACTAGTTGTAGGTAGACCACAAGCATAAGGGATCACAAGGTTTGGGAACATCTTAAAAGGCTTCCGAATTTATGTATCGTGTAAACCCACACGTCCGAACAGAGATTATGTCCCGGGAAAATTTAATTTATAACTCGACCCAACTATGGGCAACTTTTTTTATTATGGATGTTTTTCAAGTCCACACATTATAAATCAATTTCAAATTAATAATAAAAGTTGCAAAACTAATCCGTGCATTATCTGCTTAATCTAGGCGCGTTTAACGGCATTAACATATGGTTCTTTTTATAATCGGGTGGAGGGCATGTTAAAAATATGTCATTTGTCAACGCAAACGAGCTTTATCGTGTGTACGTGTGTTACACCGGGAGCTTGCGATAACTCTACAACTTGGCAACCAGCGCCGCACGCTAATCGGCACGTTGTTGGAAATGGGGAGAATTTCATGTTTATATTTATCGACAAGGTAAATAATTTCTTGATATATTTCAGATTGAAATAAGTCAAGTTTGCACTAAAAATCTTATTTTATATTTACCGTTATGTTTACTAAGCTATGGCATCAATCATTGTCTACTGGAAGTAGTAAATATACTGAAAGAAATGGGTTATTCGCTCTATCCGGCGCAATATTATTTTTTGGCTACTTTCCAATGCGTTTGGGGTGGCCAATCATTTGTTATTATTCACTTCTATAAAGATGGTTCTATACATTTTGTTCTTAACTTGAATAATTTTGTATATTTAGAGTAGACGTTGTTTATTTATTAATCATAATTAGTGCGCCACTTAGCATTATATAAT
>JARJEC010150594.1:0-26792 GCA_030264575.1 Tachinus sp. AB-2021 | reverse complement strand
CATATATATATATATTATATATATGTTAAAATCTTGAGATGCACAAGAAAATTCTACTCTGCAAATACATGTAGCATCATATACACGCTACATTATTTTCTGTAATAAAACGCTGTTTTTAATAAAGGTTCCTATGTACCCAAAACATTTTTTTTTATAAATCCAGGTTTACATATTATTTATATTTTTTGAAAGAAATAAATTTCTTAAAAATTTTATTTAGATTAGTAAAAAATGGAATATGAAGAATAAAATTTAATAGTTATTAAAATTATATGTTGGTATTATTACGCTCAAATTTATTGTAACCAAATATAAATAATAACAAAATATTATAAATGTACATAAAAATAATTGTTAAAGAATTGAATCTTTAAAATTATATGCGCAAATTTTAAAAAGTCGTTAAAATTCTAATAGTGTGCTACTTCAATTTATTACAATGAAATATAAATAATAACAAACAAATTAATATAAACATGCACCTTCACAAATAATTAAATAAAAGAAGAAATCTATTTAAAATAACTAAATAAATGTGTGAACGCCTCCATTTTGATTTGCTAATGCAAATTATATGTATCAGTGAACATTGATAAAGCAGATATGAAATCAACAAAATAAAAATATATTACTCTATTATGTTTTTTGTCCTTTATGACTTGTATTGCTTCTATTAGCTACTGTAATTTATTATAAAAACTTATAATTGATTAATTTAAAAAAATTGTGCAGCAGAAATTAATTTCCAGAATATGCCATGGATGTAGCGAATAATATCTTTTGTTTGTTTTTCTTTTTCTTCTTTCCTAATTTACCTTCACCTGAAAAAAAAATTAAATTAATTCAAAACCAAAAAATTAATGTTTATAATAAATTTGATCATAATCTATGGTGTCAACTTGCAACAACTAGTAACCATTAATTAATGGTGGAATATTTCAGGTGCTTAGAATCAAAAACTAACATGTCAAATCTGCCAAATTTTCAGGCATTTACCTTTAGCCTACAGAATGCAAAACTTGATACATTTCTATAAAAATAAAACACTTGCCAGAATTAATTTCTATTTCATATTTATCAGAAAGTACAATTATTTACCAAAGAACATTGTGCAGAATTAATTACTTTAAAAAGTGACATGTCCGGTTTTGATCCTAAGCAATTCATTTACTTCTTTCAGTTTAACCAATTATTAATTACAAAAATTATATTAGTGTATGTGTAGCTTAACATATTACTGAAAATTTAACAATTATTATTTTAAAATAAAATATAGTGTAGGCTGTTTATCCTTTTAGAAAGCTTATAAAGTGTAAGAAATCTATGTAGAACACTACAGGAACCAGTATCACAATACCAAGCTAGCAATTAAATAAAATAAGTTCAAAATCAATCATCCAAATTCACGCTGCTACAAGCTGCAACAATCAAATGCAGATGTTTGTTCCACCCTTCATAAGAGCTCATCAGTTCACCAGAGGGATTTCAGCATCACATTTGTTGATTCATACAAATGAACCAAATATTTATTATTTTTACAAATAATTTTAGTAAAATCAAGTTAATGTTTTTAACAATGTGTTTCTTACGCAAAACTAAATTTTTTAAACAATTATGCAAATTGTTTTTAATTGTTTAATTATTATGATAAAAATCATTACCGGTATTTCCAGTTTCATTAGATCTCGATGCTATCTCAAGAGCATGTGCGATAGCATCACTAAAGCTTCTATTATACTCTGGAGCTGGAACATAATCGTCACATTCTGGTTCACTTTCACTTGGCCTCTTCACTCTTCTAATTGTAGTATTGGCGTTTTGTGAACCAGTCACATTAATAAGGCGAGCAGGAGATGCTTCCTTAGTTACACTATTTAAACCTGGCCAAGTAGATCGCTGTTGCTTTACTGTAGACAACATCTATAACAAATATATATTGTAAATACATTTTATTGAAATTTAAAGTAATGTTCGTAGTCTAAATTTAAAGATTCTGTTTAGAATTCTATACAACTCTAAACATACATAAGAGAACAATATACCTTAGCAAATGAAGGTCCAGAATATTCATTCTCAACACTACCAGTTGTTTGCTCGGAGATACTTGAAACAGAGGGTGATGGGCTGCGTGATATGTTATTAGAAAAAGTTCTTTGTCTATTCTCTGCACCAAATTCTGGAAACTGGTGAGTTGACTCCAGTTCGATATGAGCTGTAGGAAACTTGCCCATTTGCCTATTTTCTTCTTCAGCTATGCGTTTCTCACGACGTTTTTCATCACGCGCTCTACGTTGGCGTCTTTTTTTACGTATATCCAATTGTTCTGTAAATAGAAAAATAATGAGATAATTCTTAATATACACATAAATAAAAACTAGCATATTAATTTGAATGTAAATTTGCTTGAAAGGGTACAATTTTATTAGTAACTAAGGCACCTCAAGCAAAGCAAACTCATTCTATACCAAAGATATAATTTCGCAAGAACTATGTGAGTTAAAGCGTACTCAACACTTTGGATAATATTAATCCACAATATTAAATAATTGAGGAATATAAATGGAAGAGACTGCAAGCAAATGCCAAAAACAGAATGTTGAAAAATTGAATAAATTTATTGAATATTTTTTTTGTTTTTTAATAAAGCAGAAAAATGGAAGAACATTCCATTTTTTACAAAATTATAAAATAATAAATTTATTGCTCTATCTAAAGATATATATATATATATATATATATATATATATATATATATATATATATTATAATCTAGATAACATTATAAGGTTAACACATGGAACAAAATGTACGGCTCATTTGATCAGATAACTGTTATCAACTTATGCTGATCACAATTGAAATAATTTACTTGTAATAAAAATTATGATTACCTCCAAAAAAGTCTAGAGTTTCTTTGGAAATAACGGAGGTGTGTAAATGTATCTCGGCCACTTCAAATTGACAAGTTACCGGAAGATGTTGTAAATATCTTAATCGTTTTCTCAGCTCCTCTGTCATAGAACCACCCTCTTTCTCAATAATACGACCTGTTATTGTCTTTGGAGAGAACTCCAATGAGCCGTATGTATGTTCCAACATTCTCACATTAACGGCATGTAAATAGATATGTTGTCCATCAGCAGCTGAAATTTATACAGATAAGAAAAATGTAACATAATTTTAATATACTTAAAGTAATTTAAACTTTCAGATCTACTATCGTATTCCTCTCATTAATATAATTCAAGTGGAACCCATAATGATTCATCATGATTTAACTATGTTTTAATTTATCATTCATGGTCAATTAATCATAATAATATGATATAAACTATGCATTTTTCGCTTATTATATCAGTTAGGATACAAATTCATGCTTAGAAATTTGAGAGTTAAGTCGCATCAAGCTTTAAACATTTCTCTATTATCTATTTTTTATGCCCTTAAAAATTTGAAAACTATTTGACAGTCTAATTTCATTGAAATAAATCGATGTGTCCAATCAATATTCAAAAAAGTATTTATTACAAATTTTACCTGGCTGTCGGCAGATATCGGCATGCTTGCGCTGCCTGCCGACCCGTCATATAACAATGTATAATAAAATGACAAGGGCGTAGCAGCACATCGCCATCGTTCTGTGCAATGCTCTTTATTGAGATGAGTATTAAATGCTAAAGTAAATATAATCAGCTCACCTTGATAGAAATAAAAATATTTGGATAAAGGTTGTCCACTGCTATGACCAACCTTGTCATTTCCAAATTCATCGCTTCCAACACTCTCAAATCTCCTCCTACCTCCAAGCCATTCTTCATCAATTTTCATTTGTCTAATACCTTCATCTAAATCGATCGGTGTGAATGGCTTAGCATCAACATTCAAATTGGAATCAAGATTGCTCAAAATGACATTCTCTCGTTCCTTCAACAAAGATATCGCTTGCTCAATGAAACAATTCTCTGGACAGTTTTCATTGTCCAATAATTGATCTTGTAGTTCATGCTTTTCTCTATCGATAATCGACATTATATCACTCTGATCGGCTAGTAATAATTTACAATAAATTTTGGCGGCCTGTTCATCAGACATGTTATGAATTGTGTTTTCATTTCTTATGTCTTCTTCAAAAGGATAGGCAACAAGCGATCCTCTTACACGTTTCATTAATTTAAAAGTTATTGTTTCGTTCACATTAAATGATGAATGAGGTATGGGAACCACACTGAAATAAAAATAAGATCACTTAAAAAAATAATGAAATTAAATCTTTCAAATAAATAAAATTTTAATGTGAATAATAATTAATGATTTGAATTAAATAAAAGCATCAATCAAAAGTATAACTAAATATAACATAATTAGATTGTCGATGAGGTGACTGACTTTGAAAAGCATTGGCTCAGCAAAGTTAATTAACCCCTCAGTTACTCTTGCACAACAATCTTTAAATTGCACTATAAAGAAAGTGTAATTTATTAATGATTTCATGCTTAAAACTTGTTAAAATTAAAATAATAAAATACCTCTTTAAATCTTGACGATGAACAGACTCGTAGCATATGGGACACTTACGCCAGGTCTTGTCAGACAGTGCAAGATAATGTAGCACACATGACCAGCAGTAAATGTGTCCGCAACGAGTCATCTTAGCAGCAACCGGGGAATAAAGACAGATGGGACACGATGGCAGTTCATGAACTTGAAGGTTCTGTAAATAAATTTTATTTTTATTTATTTATTATTAGCCAAATATTGTGTAAATAATTCTATTATCACGGCAAAAAAAATTATAATCTCATAACCTCATGATTCGTTTATTGATTAATTTTTATAAATAGTACACTCATTCCAATACAAATCATTGAAAAATACAACGCGTACTGCGCACTTGTAATTTTCATCATTCATATTAGAATTTGACATTTATAAAAAATTATTGATAATATACAAACTTGTTATATTACTGATGAAAATAATAAGAATGAGGTACTGTATGCTTGCATGAAAAGGAACAAATCATTATTTTGATATTGCACATCAAGCAATGCAAACAATTCGCTATACCAAAGATCAACTTCACAGAAATTATAATCATTAATGTGTACTCAATACTTTGGAAATTGAATTAAAATAATTTATTTAAATAAATATTTAAACTTACCACTTGCTCAATCAAGCTCCAATCAACAAGGGCATCCGGATTATTCATATACTGCTTATAATCTCCAGATGTATTTACAATGAACTGGCAACTGAAAAATAAAAAATTATTTGTTAGCAAATGTTTTCGATTTCAGTTTGACTTTGATAAAATAAAATTACGTCAGATCTACTATCAAGTATTCCTCTCATTAATTGTAATCGAGCAGAATCCATAAATATTTCATCATTGAATAAGACAGTAACATACATTTATGTATCAATAGATTTGGATGTATTAGAAACAAAAGTTCAAGTTAGGTTAGGTACAATTTTTAAAGTAAAGCTCGATTTTTTGTGTGCTTATTTTAATTTCTATCTTTACAACTAAAACTGCTGCAAAAATCAGTGCTAAATTGACAATAAGAATCAGCAACCAGAAGATGTATTTAAATATCAATTTCTCCTTATGGAGAAAAGTTTGACATTTTCATTCATTCCACATATATAACTATTAACAGGAAATCAGACACTATGTTGAAACTGATCAGAGTTCACACATTATGAACCTGATATTGAATTGAATTGAAAAGAAGTATCAGCGATCGGAAGATGTCTCTAAATATAAATTTCTCCTTATGGAGAAAAGGTTGACATTTTCATTCATTCCACTATATAATTATAAACAGGGACTCCGACACTATTTTGAAACCAATCAGAGTTCAACACATTACGAACCTGATAACATTAAAACTTAAAACACTAAATGTGAAAAAAGATGTCTTAATTTTTCTTTTATAAAAATTAAGCGTTTATTTAAGAAATCTTCTGTAATAGATTTTAACATACTTTGCCTGTATAAAATGTTCCTTATTGTACTTGTGCTTGCCGGTGGTGATCCACCGCTGATTCCCTCCCTTAGTCTGTCTAGTTTGGTGCTGCTGTGTTTCACGTGGGGCATAATGAAAATTCAACAAGTGATTAAGGCTTTGCTTCTTACTGCCTTGCACAAAAACTGATCCCAATTCAGGTTCATCGCACTCATCTATCCTGGTGCTCTCCTTTCCACTGACAACAGCCGTTCCCGGGTAGAAATTGCGCGCCCTTGGACGCTTGTCGAGCGTGGTCTTCGTACGTTGGGGATTCGGCTTACGTGATGTCTCCGATTTTGCGGGGAAACTGCCGCTGGATGGCTCCCTGCGGCGCCCTCCACGGGGCCACAACTTACCACCCACAACATCTGAAATAAAAGAATAAGTTAAAATTATATGTTATATTATTGATTTTTTTAATTTATCTCCTCAGTTAAAAATTTAAAAAAGATTTATATTTTTTGCAGTTGTGTTTTGATGGGCAAGAAAAATCTCAACAATTAAAAACCTATTTTTATTCGATCAGTCAGTTTTAGATTTTTAACTTTTTTTTCATTGTTCATTTATTTATGAATCATTATTTTCAAGACGTAATCCCGGGTGTAGTCCTTTAAAAATGCAGTATTTTCCTAAATTTGAATCATTAATTGTTGTTTTGCTCATTAAATAATGTTATGCAAACTTGTTTATGAAATTAATTTTTGTTAAGCCGGCAAAATTATTATCAGAAACAAAAATTACTGTAGTAAGCAATATTGTGTCATATTATAAATGTAGACGAGGAGACTGACTTTAATAAATATGCATAATTTAATAAAGTTAATTAACCTCCCAATAATTTAGCACAAAATATAGAAAACCACAATATCATTAATTGAAGTTTTGTAAAATGTTTGTGCACCAATTTCCACTTAAAAATTATTATATTAATCAAGATTAATACAATTTTATCTCAAATATGTAAAGCCAATGTGCAAAAATATCTAAGGTTATCAAGCTTTTTCATAATCAAACCATAATTGAATCCAGATTATCACTCAGACAATTTTTTTAAATTAATAAATAAAACAACTTTTTATATATCACAAAAATTAATTATTAAACTATTAGTTTCGACCAATTACCTGGTGATCATACGGTGATAGAAACAAATATTACAGTTTAATAAATAATTTTCGTGATAAGATATACAAAAAGTTGTTTTATTTAATGCACCATGACATAGTAAAGGCTACCACCATTCAATTTTTTAAATTAAATTCAAAATTTGTCCCTAATCCATCTGTAAATATAGTTGTTTTTCTAATAAATAAATTCATAATTTATATTAAAAATCTACTTAAATACTATTCAATAGATCATAAAATTATCATTATTAAATAAACACATAATTACTAAATCATATACATAACATTATTAATAATTTAACGATAGTAGAAGAGTATACAAATTTAATTTGTTGATTTTCATCAAAATCCTTTTGACCTGTATATGAATATATATGTTGAGCTAAGGCATGTTACTCTAGAAATTTGCTTTCGATAACTAAAGCACCATTGATTGTTTTCAATAGCAAACAGTAACATTTGGCGGGCATCTGTCCATGTTCTGATGTAAAGTTGCTTAAATATGAAAACATATTAACAAGCCATCCCAGCAATTATTAATAATGAAAACTGCTTATATAATAAAACAAACAAAAAATATTAATAAAGATAATATAATAATCAATAAATATCCAATGTTTTGAAAATCGGAGGCCATGTGTTTCTATTTATATTAAAGCTTTATGCTATTATTAGTAAAATCATATGCTTGAGAAAGGTTATATTTACATGTGCCAAATAAGGTATTACATAACGGTGGCTTTGTAGTCCACGCTAGCAACAGATGAGCAATGACAAGATGGCCGATAAAAAACTGTCAGCCATCTTGTATGTCTGGGTGGCATCGCGTGGGGCTTACCTTGACTTTTCTTGGATTCAGAAGTCCCGAGCCCCTTGCTGGAGCTTGAAACTGGTTGCCTGCACTTTTTTTCCATGTCCTCCAGCCTCGGAGTAGGCTTGACCGTATTGTTGAACTGAGCGTGGAGCGTCTCCGCACGGAGCGATAACAACGGACGTTAGCAGTGGCGACATTTTTAAAAAGCCATGTTTATTTAATCAATGAAAAATAGAAAAACCGTTTACCGGATGTCTATTTAATCAGGCTCAAACGCTTTGGGGTTGAAATACGAAACGAATTAAAGCGCCTGGGAGCTTACACACTCCCTGGACCCGTCTGGGCAACGACACTTTATGCCCTTAGATTCTCGGCACGTTTTCGCCGCTGTAATGGCGACGCGATATTGAAGAAGGCCAACGAATCTTGCACACTTTGCGCAAACGCGACAATTTTATAAAACATTAAAATACAAAATATCCCTAAATGACGTTTTAGGTAACCATATACACACCACTTACAGGGCGTTTATATAAAACTTGACTACTACAAAAAAAAAATCGAAAAACCGTTGTTAATTAAGTTGTATGACAAATTGTCTAAGTTTTGTAATTTTTGTATTAATATCGTCTCCTAATAGAAATTTTTAAATAAAACAACTATTTTACTAAATATAGATATATACCAAGTTATGCACATTTTATTTTTTTAAATGATTAGTGTAAGATAAAGATATACAAATTTGCATTTTTTGTTGTTTTTTACCCATGTCATAACTGTCCTGTGCAGCTGTTCAGTAATAGTTACTTAATCAAGTAGTTTAAGGGGGAAAATTGTTGCATAAATCTTGTATCCATCATTTCTCAAAAACTAATCAAAATAATTCAAATTTTGTTCTCGGTATTAATACAAGTATAATTACAGCTTTCCAATGAAGCATTCTTGTTAAAATATTTTAATTAATAATTAAGTTATTTGCAAAAATTGCAAATTTTTTAAAACTTTTTTATTGAAAAGATGTGTGTGTGTGTGTGTGTGAAAAATTGTTCTGCAAAATTATCATAAAATTATTATTTTTGTCCTAAAAACTGAATGGAAGATGAAGATTTTTTATGACGTATCCAGTACACTCACCAGAGACTCCTTTAAAAAATATCTAGGAATTTTACAATGTTTATGTTTTTACAGGTGTGTCAAATTTAATATTACACAAATAAAATAATCATTTTATTGATTTTTCCCATGAAAGTTTGTGATAGTTTGAAACTTTTTTTACTTTTTAATAAAAAAAGCTAAAACAACAAAGAATGAGAAAGAAACAAGATGTGAAACATCCAAAGCCATTTTTCTCAGAAAATTGTGCATTTTCTGCTCCTTATCGTCACTATAGCTTCGCTCATGATATTGTTTGTCATTGTCATTAAATTTTCTCGCGCGCAAACTTCACATCACATTTTATCACTATCAAGGTGTACATAGCAACAGCCGTTCTAAACATAAAATTTCATACGACGTAAAATGCAGCCAAAAAATCACGACGCTGGCCGTCTCAACAAAATCTTACTTTAACGCGCCATTGCATACAATAAATTTCATTTGCAAGATAAGAATGCAATTTTTACTCCCAAGGTATCTTTACCGGCATATAATTGGCTGTGCCTCTTCGGCTCTAAATCTTCGGGTTTCGAGTGGAAGAGGTAGTCTTTGTTCTCTGTGTTTATATGGTTGTGGTAGAGCAGAAGCTTACCTAATAAGCAACTGAACTTGGCCATGTTTCTACCTATAATTTGGGATTAGTTTAAGTTAAAATAACTCTGTTTTTTATTCTTAATTTTTTGGAAATAAAAGCCACTTATTATTGTTATTATTATTTACATGATATAGACACTTCTTTTGAGGTATGCAGATTTCGTCAGGGTATCCAGTGTACCTGCAACATGCTAAGCTAAGGTAGTGAAAATTGCAAACCAACATTAGCATTTATACAACTGTCCATATAAGCAACATACGAAGGTTAAACGCAGACGCAATCTATTCCTTTCATACTACATTAGATGTTTTACATTTGTATTTGATCCTTTATATCATTTTATTTTGACATATAATGACTTTTTTTATAAAAGTGATATTTTTCATATTGATATATTATTGAAATATAACCACAGAAACCCACTTGTTCAAGCACGAGTCTGTATTGATAATATCTTTTATGTGTATATATTATTCTAATAGCCAAAACAGTAAAAATGTGTTCTTCCTAAAATATATAAAAAGTAAAAGTTTAAGATATTTTATACTTTTTTTCAATTACCTATCTAATGGTCGCACACATGTCATATATTCCCATTAGAAATTATACTGTTTACAGTTGAATGCAGTTGAATCCCTCAGCGGTCAATTCTTGAAAACTATAAATTTTACAAAAAAAATGTAAGTATTCTTTTATAAATATTTTTTTCATTGTTTTATTAAGTTTTGTTTCTAAAAAAAGGCCTCGGAAAGAATATGTTTTGTCAGTTTTCCACCGAGATCGCGCGTGTTTTCCGCACGAATGTTAAAATGTATCCAAATTTATGACACAATCAGTCACAGTAAAAGTACACTATCAGAAAATGTACGCATTTACCAGATTTAGTTTGTAAACGTGAGTATAAATCTGCAGCTTGATATATCTATCTTTACCGTTTATAAATATACATTTCCCAAGGTAAATGTGAAAATGAATAAACATGTGATTAAAATAGGAGAATACCAGCAAAGTGACTGACCTCTGGTGTTAAATTTTATAACTGCTGAAACGGAGAAAACAAAAAAACCATGTGATTAATATCAAAATACTCAAAAGGGAAAAATAAAATCATTTGAATGCACTTTTACATTAACATATCTATTCTATTATTGACTATTATTTTGCGTCCCGTTCTCCATTTTATAACATGTCACACATGAGAAACTTACAAAAATTATAGATATATAATATAAAATAGAATTAATGTTTGAAAAATACACTTAGTAAATTTTGAAATTGTAAATTGTCCAGCAAGTTGACCAAATTTTAATCGTTTATTAAATCAAACACATTAAAAATTGTTGGAAATGCTGTATTTTTTTATTAAATACGCAATAAACATCATTCAAACATTATTTTTAATTCGATAAATGCACTAACAAAATTTGTAATTGTTTAAAAACCTGATCTATAATTATAAATAAAAGCTTCATTGCTGTAAAAATTTTGCTATACAGCAAAAATTCTATATTGTTCCTATAAACATTGTCAAATCAATAATCGGCTGCCGTATTAGCCAAATAATCTCTTCTTCCAATGTTGGATGCTTGCTTGTTTTGTAATGCTTCAAGTTTAGGACAATCTGTTATCCTGTGACCCAGACCACCACAATAGGCGCAACCTTTATCATCTAAAAAAAAATTACGTCAATATTTTATAAAACCTATAGAGGTAAATCCAAATACCTCCAAGATTAAGATATTTTTCATTTTCAGAGCACAATTCTGCAAGAAATTGTGGAACCTTTTGTTTTGCTTCTATTAAGAGATGTTTGAGATCTAGCAGCACGGATTCGTCATTGGATTTGTTGATGAAAGTTGTTGCTGTTCCCTGTTTTCCTGATCGACCAGTACGACCAATTCTATGAACTGTTGAAACATTTTATTAACAATAAATCCTTTATAAGCACACTTTGAGCGTACCAAAAACAAATAGTAAAAATATATAGGCCAACAGTCGTAGATTTAAATATGTCAATTATTTGGACAAACATTTGTAAATTATTTTAAACAAGCCCATATAAAATATATAAATTTTGAGGTTTTTTTCTTTATAATTCATAAATTATTTAAATATGTTGATTATTTTGAGCAACCCTATATAAAATCGTATCAGTATCTCTCTTAATTATGCAGTGTCACTCATTCGTTAAAAAAACTAATCATAGATATCAAAATTATGCAAGTATTATGAAGTAGTTAACTTTCTCACCATAATTTTCAACGTCATCAGGCATGTCATAATTGATGACATGTTGAACATCTGCAAAATCTAAACCTTTGGAAGCAACATCAGTTGCAACCAATACATCTTTTTGATGTTTTCTGAACGCATCCACCGATCTCGACCTTTCTTCTTGATCTTTTCCTCCATGTATGGCTACAGCTTCAACTCCTTTCAATAATAAATATTCGTGTATGGCATCAACGTCTTGTTTCTTTTCAGCAAAAATTAAAACAGGTGGAGGTGTTTTTTGCAGACATTCCAGCAGGTAAACAATTTTAGCTTCTTGCTTAACATATTCTACTTCCTATAAAATAGTATTTTTTTATGAGAATTGATAGTACTGAAGTAAAAAAATGTAATTAATATTAATGCTTACTTGAACTACATTCATAGATGCAGCTCCTGCTCTTCCAACATTTATTGTGATTGGTTTGACAAGTGCAGATCTAGCAAAATTTTGGATTTTTTTAGGCATTGTAGCTGAGAATAACAAAGTTTGTCGTTGTCCCTAAAACAATAACAATAACAATTGATTTTTGCAAACGTCTCTCAATGTGAATCAAACAACTTACATTAAAATATGAAAATATTGTTCGAACATCCTCCTCAAATCCCAAGTCAATCATTCTATCGGCTTCATCCATACACAAATATCTGCATACACCGAGACGTACCGTTTTTTTTTCCAACATATCCATCAATCTTCCAGGTGTAGCAACCATTATATGAACACCTCTGTAAGGCAACAATAATTGTTACTATATTTTATATTAATAAATTGTATTAGTTAATTCGCAATAAGTATTATCTCTGGGAATGTAAACAGATAAAAAACAGTTTTAATATACCTCTGTATGATTTCTACACATTCTGAAACCGGAACACCTCCAATGGCCAAGCAGCTCCTTATTTCAGGCATACCACTTTTCTTAAGACTATCACAAAAAGTGTGTATTATATCAAAAGTTTGCTTGGCCAATTCTCTCGACGGACAAATGATTAATCCATATGGTCCCTCATTTTTAATAAATGGTAATTTAACCTCTTGTTCCAAACAGAACATAATAATTGGTAAAACAAACACCAAAGTTTTTCCCGATCCTGTAAATGCTATTCCAATCATATCTCTCCCAGATAAACTAAAAGTATAATTGTTAACTTTTTAATTTAATTTGAATATGATTTTAAATATTACACAGTCGGAATTCCTTGTATCTGAATCGGTGTGGGTTTTTTAATGCGTTTAGCTTCCAATGCCGCAATGATTCCCTTATGCAGTTTCATTTCTTTAAAGGATTTTAAAGGAGCTGGAATATCTTCTCCTTCGACAAGTATGCGTAAATCATATCTAGTTCTATCATGCATAGATTCAGGCATTTCAAGAACGTATTTCGGTGGCCGCCAACTAAAATTATAATTAGGTTAGAAGTTAATAGCTACATACATTTTTAATATTACCTGGTTTTAATAGGTTCATAATACTGAATACCTTTAGCAAGCTCGGAAACACCCATTAAAGCCTTTTTCTCAGCAACGCTTTCCAATATTTCTTCTTCTTTTCTAAGTTGTCTTTCTACTGCACTTACTTTCTTGGCTGTAAACAATTAAGGCAATAATATAAAGCTTATTGCCTATGCATGTCAGAATAACTCGACTATATCGATCATGTTATCATTACCTTCAGCAAGTTTCTTCAACTCGGTATGTTGATCCAATAAAGAAATATTGTATCTCCTTCCCCAAACTTCTTCATCATCCTCATCATCATTTGTTTCATTTTCACTTGACGATTTGGGTTTAGACGTTTCATCTTTGAGCTACAATGTGAAATATTAATACTATGCATTATTTCAATTTCTAATTACCTGTCCAAGCCTGCCCAATTTCATCAATTGTTGCTTCTTTCGTTCCTTAACTGGTACATAGGGTACATAATCATCATCTGAATCACTTTCCTTATTTTTATCATTATCTTCTCTGCGATATCGCTGAAAATTTAAGTAATTAAAATATTTACCTCAATAAAACTGTATGGAATGTTTCATTACTTTTAATGGTGGCTCCTTCTGCTTGTTTAAACTCATATTTAGTTCAACATAACATAAACAAATTTAAACATAACCACAATTAACTATGCTTGTCAAACGTTTTCATAACAAACGTGAAGTTTGCAGCAGTATTATTCAACAACGTGAACATCGTAATGTATATTTTTATGCAGGGTGTTACAAATTTAATTAATTTGATGAAATGTCTAAAATTTATAATACCCAAAAATATAAATAGCTAGAGTAATAAAATTCATAATCAATTATTTAAATCCGAAGTTGCTATAAGCGGCGACAATCAAATGCACACAATTGTATCACTCTTCATAAGAGATCATCAGTGCACCTTAGTGATTTCCGCATCGCATTGAAACAAAATAAAAGTAATAGATATTTATAATAATGCAGCAGTAAAATAACTAATAATACTAAAAAATAATGGTGATTAATTATAAACATTTTATTGATTGAAAGTTATGAAAAGATTTTACATTTATAACTGACGTCTATTTCACGTAACTAAGTTACGGCAATTTCACTTTTTTAAATGACGTCTTAGGTCCTTACCACATTTTCTCGTCATATATGTAGATATGACGAGAAAATTATGTTAGTAAATTTGTTGACCATATTTGACAAATATGGTCAACAAGTTTGCATGCTTGTAAAACGTTGCTCAATTTGACCCGAACTTGATCAATAACATAGAAAACAATATTTATTTACACAAAACATATCTCCTAGGAGCTATTGAATGTATGTTCTCTTGTGATTATATTTTTTAATAATCGGTTGACGCTTTACTTAATATGAAAAAATTAAATGTTCTGAAATTGTCAGAAAAGTACGTTTTAAAAATATTGTAAAATGTTGTATAATATGCACATATATATATGACTTCAAATAGGTAATTTTTAGTCGAACAAATAACTTCTCATTTTTGCGTTATTTTTAAAACGTCATATTGACATACTTTTCACGTCAAACTAAATTATTTGCGTCGTACAACTATCAACCTTTGCCGTTAATATCTTGTACACGCGCCACAACTCATGCGCTAAAATCTATAAAAAAAACAATTCAATTAGTGGTCAAAACTAACATTCATTTTCGGTGAGCATAGAGTTTGATTAGATTGTGATAATAGCAATATTGGCATTATTAGCAGTAGTTAGCAAATAATTAAGTTAACGGAAGTAACTTAATTCGGATCGGATATTCAGTCCTAATACGAAGTGAAATTAATTTTTTTAAAAGATGCCGGCCTGGATATGTATCATTATGCAGCAAAATATGTCTCAAAACTCTAAAATGTCATCTAATGAAGTGTTTATAATTATTGGTGATTAATTATAAACACTTTATTGGACGAACATTTTGAGAAGTTTATTGAAAAGTATCAACAACTATTTTATTATTTGTCAATTTTACTAAATTAAATTACATCAATGTCACATTCCTAAATGACGTCTTTGACCCATAATTTTGACATACTTACATAATGTTTTAGGTAATAATGACGTATGAGCAAAAGAATTACGTATATCTGCAAGTTGAGATGCATATCAAGCTTTTTAAATTGATCATAATGAACCGGCTGGTATCCCCGCTTGTCACAACACAAATGAAGCGCTTTGTGTTTTGAAAACAAAAGGTAAACAATATGAAGCAATAGAACAATGTCATATCCTCTCACTCATAAGGAAATAGTATCTCTGTCGATAATATATTCGATAATATTGCTATACTGACAAAAGTACGGAGCAATAAAATCAATTGCAACCTTTCGGTTGGCTGCTATTAGCACTGAATTATATAGAACTGAAATGCTCTTTCCCTACTTTAAAAACGGCCCGGCGTGTTAGAAAAAGCCTGCAGTGCACAATTTGAACCCATTTTAGTCCTACTTATTAAATCGTATCTGCTTAATGGGTAGCATTTTAATTTTTCGTTAATTATTAAAAAAGTAGTACTGCGTGCTCCCGTTTGCCACTCTGCTTCAAAACGAGAGATTGACGCATCATACACAGGTTACTCTGTGTAACATCGAAGCTCACGGTACGATTCCAGTTATATATAATTCAGTGGCTATTGGTTGTTGAAATTTTAAATCGCACAATCTCGTCTAACAATATGCAATATTGCTTGTTAACTATTTTTGTTCGTTTGTTGGATTTTATTTCGTAGTGATTCTCACGTGTCGTGTCATGTTTGCAATCTTTGTTGGCACTAAATACATATTCTTCAGTTATGCATTTATAAAAATTGTACTTCACCTCTACCGATTGTGACTAGTGACGATGTGCTACAGAAAACTGAGACAAGAAATGGTTGTAATTCGATATGCAAGCATTGTACTAAGAGTAATTACAATTACCACTTTTAGTATAATTGTAGACCTTGGAAAATCCATGCACACGACATATATATTTGCGATGTCCACACGCATGAAACTCGCAACTAGTCTACTGTCCGATAGTACAGTACAGTACAGAGAAGCGCTCTACATAGTTACTCTCAGAGAAGCATGTCCATTTAAACGTAGCTTTTGAGAAGAATTTCTCGGAGGCGGACACATAGTATAATGATGACTTTCTTTAAATTTTAACTATATTATAATTAATGATTTTAAATATAGATACTTACCCAATCCAAATAAAATTCACTTTACATGGTTGCTAAACAAATTTAAAAAAATCATTTTACTATCAGTTGAAATAGTAATTACCCTATATAAAAACAAAACAAAATCATATATAAAAAAAAGTATAATTATTATAAAGAAATGAGAGTATATTATAAACAAACACTTAATTTTAATTATAACAATAAATTTTTCACTATAGTTGCCATATAATACATATCCAAAACACAGCTCTGTTGCCTTTAATATTATTTGTGGCAAGTTTTTTTTTATAGAATAGAAAGAATGTGGAAAACAACAACATTCATCACAAAAATTTAAACAAATATAACAAGCAAAAAAATTGAAATAAACAAAACATAAAAAAAAAACAACTTAATATCTAACACTTAAAGTCCTTAACAAACTGCATACATTGACACTATGCTGGGGTGAAGAAACGCATTTCAAGCAGATAACAAGGTTTGCTTGATTTTACCATATTTCGGCACATTATAATGACTCGTATTCATATATTCTGTTAGTGTTCAATAGACATGTCATTTTGGAAAATTCTTATAAATTTAAATTTTCATAATCGATAATTATATGTATTTCCATCCATCCCATTCATGTTCTGTTCTGTACGTGAATTTTTTACTGTATTTTGACAAGTTGTTTCTTCTGGATTGCGTCATGACTACCAAATCATTATTCATCAAGTGGAAAATCTTCTATAATTTGTTTTTGACAATTTGCAATTAGCTTTATTGATCTCAACAAAGAATAAATTGATAAAAGTGCATTAGGCATCGCACATATTCTTTTATTAAATAAATGTGTAATTGTACATGTCATTTGTCACTTGAAGGGTCATTTTAGAAAGTTTTTATAAGATTTAATCTTCATAATATGTGGATTCATTTCTCTATCCATATAAATACTATGATTTATTTTGTACATAAATTTTTTTATTAAATTTTGACAAGTTGTTTCTTCTCGAGTGCAGTAGATATATGATCCAGACTATAATATGATGAATGATATAGCGGGTAAAAAATGCAGTTGGCATTAATGTAGGCGGTACTCTTTTGTAAAATATAGGATCAAGTTTTATTGATGAAATTGCAGTTGGCATCTTTGATGTAGGTAAATTGGTAAAGCTTCTCCTTGTTTTGATTCACTCTGCACTCTTCACTCTCCACTTATGCATGTGTAATTCCAGTAGCGGTTTACGTAAAATTAAAAAAAAAAAAACAGATCAACATAAGCATTTGAACAAAATTTAACCATTCTAATCTAACAAAATGGAAATTTTTAGTAATAATTGTTATAACAATAAATTTTAATATAGGTAAAAATACATTTCTAGTTTCTTTAATATTAATTGTATTCACAACAATCACAGAATGGTAACACAGATTCATCAACTTCGTATCTTCTCTCATTGATGTTTTTTGAAAAATATAAATACTGATAGATTGCGCAATGGAAGAACAAAGATTTTCATAAGCAGTAGTGTCATACTTTCACTTTTCAATTTCTTCTTATTATACTAAATATAAATTGGGCATAGTACATCAGTATTTGAAAGTTTAGATTCACATTAACCGCAAAAGTGAAAACATGACAGCATAAAGCTTTCACAATTAAGTTTAGTTGTTGCAACTGAAAGTTTGATTAGGTCGACATTTTTTAACAGCACAATCAAGAAAAAAATCAATCTAACCTAACTTTGTTTTAGAATAAAAATTTTCAAAACAACAATATCTTTGAATTACATTTAATGAAAAATATAAAATTATTGAAAAAAGTTGAATTAAAACATTGTAGAATGTAATTAACTCAACTTTCCGGTTTATTTTAATTCGATATCTGAATCATTTCTAATAATTTTTTGACAACATTTTTATGTTTATTGGCAATAGCAACTTGCAACAAAGTGATTTCTCCATTGTTACGTGCATTTACGACAGCCAAAAACTCATCATTTCTCAACATTTCAAGCTCGTTGATAATTTCATAATTACCTTTCTTTGCATACTTAAATAATTCCTCGATCAATTTCAGTAGATTATTAACATTCGAATCCTTAGAAAGATCAAGTGGCGTCTTACCGTCTTTATTTTTAATATTATAAATAGCACCTCGTTTCAATAGTGACTTGACAATTTCGTGATGACCACTTTTGGCAGCAATGTGTAGCGATGTTGTGCCTGTAGCAATGGTGTTCCCATTGACAAACTTACTCAAATTATTATGATTTACATGCTCTAATAAAATTTCGACAATTTCTTGGTAACCTTTCAAAACAGCAGTAAGTAGAGGTGTGTTGCCTTTATTTGTGTTTTTTGTAACATCGGCTTTGTTATTTAATAAAAAATTTACAACGCCTATCTGCATATTGCTAACGGCAAAATGTAATGGAGTTCTACCATCAATATCTGTATCGTTTACATCTATACCGTCTTCTAATAAACGTTTGACAGTTTTTATATCGCCATTGCTTGCAGCAATGTTAATTTCTTCTTGTAGTCTTTTAAAAATATCTGATGTTTCTTCACCATCTAGTTTAAATTTCATATTAATAGTATTAATTTTTAGATGAATATCTAAAACGTGCGGATGGTTTTCCCCAAAAACGGCTTTCATTTTAGCGAAACATCCCATATATGCTTTTAAAGCACCGACAAATCTGCCTTGATTGAAAAGTACGGCTGCGATGCTATATTGACTATATAAAGTATCGGGATGCTTTTTTCCCAAAAAATTGTTTTGCAAATCATAAACCTCGCGGTGGACTTTTAAAGCTTCATTGTATTTTTTTTGTTTGCATAAAATACTTGCAATATTGTGCAAGGTTCTAAAAGTATCTGAATGATTTACACCAAAAACTTTTTTCTTTTTCTCATAAACATCTCTGTACATTTTTAATGCTTCTTCGTCTTTATTTAGATTGGATAACCCCATTGCAATATTATTTAAAATCGAAACAGATTCTGAAGTATTTTCTCCTTTTCGTTGTTCATAAACGGCTCGATTGATATTCAACGCTTCTTGATGTTTGCCTTGTCTATTCAATACCATCGCCATGTGGAATTGGGTTCTTAATGTGTCTGCATGATTAGCGCCCAGTAATTGCTTTTGATTTTCGTAGACTTCTTCGTATATTTTTAAGGCCTCATCGTCTTTTTCCTGTCGGTATAGTACTAAAGCAATTGCAGCTTTCGTTTTTAAAGTTTCCGTATCATTTGCACCCAGCATTTGTGTTTGTTTTTTTAAAATTTCCTCGTAAATTTTTAAAGCTTTATCAAATTTTAATAGTTTGTAGAATGCCATTGCAATTTTTGTTTGTATTTCTAAAGTGGCAGGATTGTCCGGTCCCAAAATTGCCCTTCTTTGCTCAAATGCCATTTTGAAAATAATCAAAGCATTTTGGTATTGGCCCAAACCTAATAAGTCTGTGCCAACTTTAATTTGTTCGGATACGTCCACTTGTGCAATCTGCTTCAATTGTTCTATTTTTGTAAAATTAGTTTGCATTGCAAGTACTACTAAAGTGTGATTTTGTTGATTACGTGCATTCATTATTGCTTTTACCATGCTGCTGTCTTGGTTTTTATTGAGATTATTAATAATTTGAGAATCATTATTTTCGATATCTGTAAATGCAGCTTTGATTAAATCAAATAATTTCGTTAAACTTTTATCGGTGATTAAATCTGATGGTGTTTTGCCACCATTGGAAACGGCGTTGTATATAGCGCCATTTGATAAAAGCAATTCTGCAATTTTTAAGTGTGAGAATTTTGAGGCGTAATGCAAAGGAGTAAAACCTTTATTACCAATCGCATTAGGATCAGCATCATTTTCCAAAAGGACATCAACAATTTTATCAAAGCCTTTCCATGCGGCGTAATGTAACGCTGTTCCGTTATCAATATTTTTTGCATTAACAAACGCTCCTGCTTCAATGGCACTTTGAACTTCTGTATTATTATTGCTTTTTACAGCAGCAAATAATACCTGCGTTGTTCCTAATATTCTGACAATATTTTCATTTTTCGAATATTCCAATGGTTTTTTATTAAGATTATTAGAAATATTATAAATTGCACCATGTTCCAATAAAATTTTAATAACATCGTGCCGACCACACATGGCGGCAATGTGCAATGGACTCATACCGTTATCATCTTTGCTATTAATATCAGCGCCTAGTTCTATTAAATGAGTCAAGACCTCTAAATGCCCTCCAACAGCAGCGTAATGTAACAAGGTTTGATTTGATGCTCCAAGATCATTGATACCAGAACCGTTGTTGAGTAAAAATTCAACGTTATCTTTTTTACCTTCTCTGACTGCAATGTGAATAGGCATTGAGCCGGATTCATTCGTGGCATAAATATCAGCCCTATTTTCAATTAAATATTTAACAACTTCTACATTGTTTTGTTGGGCGGCTATATGTAACAAAGTAAAATGATTAAGAAATTTAACATTAATATCGGTTTTTTTGTGTTTCAATAAAATTTTGACCACTCCTACATGACCGCGAACAGCTGCAATTTCGATTGGAATTCTGTTTAAATCATCTAGACTATTAATATCAGCGCCATTATTTAAGAGGATCGTAACTATATTATTGTAACCAAGTGCTGCGGCAATATGTAAAGCCGTACCTTCATTACATACTGTATTAATTTCAGCCCCATGAGCTATTAATATTTCAAGAATATCTTCATGACCACACTGCGCAGCACCATAAAGCGGAGTTAAATTTTCAACAGTTTTAGCATTAACATTAGCTTCGTTTTCCAATAACAAATTTACGATATCAATATCTCCTCTTTCGACTGCTATATGCAGGAGTGTGATATTTGAGGGTAATTTTACTTTGATTCTGGCACCATTTTCTATCAACATCTTTAAGATATCTTTATAACCGGTAAGAACAGCGACTGATAAAGATTCACCTCCATCTGCATTAACATTAGCATTGTTCATTATTAAAATGTTCACGATATCTATGCGATTATTTTTAATAGCCGAAGATAATGGTGACTCCTCGTTACTTTTAATATTAACATTGGCTCCGTTTTGAATTAAAATTCTAACAATTTCTTTATGACCCGATTCTACTGCTAAATACAATGGTGTACTATTCCAGTAACCTTTTACATTAATTTCAGCTTTATTTTCTATTAAATATTTTACAACATTTCTGTGGTTCTGTAAAGCAGCTGTATGCAACGGAGTAATATTGAAAGAATCCTTTACATTAATTTCGGCGTTATTTTGTATTAACAAAATGGTAGCATCTAAATTACCCTCTAAAGCGGCGCAATGTAATGGTGTATGTTGATCAATGGCTCTTGCATTGACTTCAGCTTTATTTTTTATAAGTAGATCGATAACCTTCTTGTTACCATTTGAGGCAGCGAAATGTAATGGTGTGTTTCCTTTATTGTCTTTATTATTAATTTTAGCATTAGTTTTGATTAAAAGTTCAATCATATCGACAGAGCCGTTTAATGCAGCTACGTGGAGTAATGTCAATTTATCGATTGTTTGGCTATTAATTTCCGCATTATTTTTTATTAAAAATTCAGCAATTTCAGTATGAGCATTCTGCGCCGCAAAAAATAAAGGTGTAGCATTTGTTTTGTCTTTGGCATAAATGTTGGAACCATTTTTTATTAAAGTCATGACACTTTTCAAGTTACCACTCTGGACTGCAAAATGCAAAGGAGTTAGACCATCAATAGTGGTAATATTTATTTTTGCATTATTTTCTAGTAAAATTTCAATAAAACCCTCTTGCCCATATTTTGCTGCATAATGTAATGGAGTATTTTTATAAGTTTTATCAGCAGCATTAACATTAGCTCCGGCTTCTAATAAAGTATTGGCAATTTCCATAAAGCCACTTTCAATGGCATAATGTAACGGCGTGCAACCATCTAAGACTTTAGAGTTAACATTGGCTTTATTTCGAATCAAAATATTCACTATTTCCAAATGGCCGTTTAGGACAGCAGCATGAAGCGGAGTATAATTTTTGTCATTTTTAGAATTCAAATTTGCTTTGTTTTCAATTAGAAAATTAACCAATTCCAAATTACCTCTTTCCGAAGCCTGATGCAACGGGCTAAATCCACCCAACGTAGCATTAATATTAGCATTTACATCTCTTTCCAATAAAATTTTAGCAACTTTGAAGTGATTATTGCGGATTGCATAAAACAATGGTGAAATCCCCGCAATGTCTTGATTAATAGAATTTGAATTCATTTTTAATAGAAACTTTACAGCATCTTCATGACCTCTTTGAGCCGCAATATGCAACGCATTTTTGCCACTGTTATCTTCTTCCTTGACCGATAAACCTTTCCTAACAAAAAATTCAATGATATATTTCCGGCCATATGCAGCAGCGATGTGGAGCGGGCTTTGGCCGTTAATATCTTTAACATTGACACTTAAATTCTTTTCACTGATAAATTTAATAACATCCAGACTGGGTCCTTTAGCAGCAAAATGCATTGCGGTCCATGAATTGTATATACTTCTCGCTTTAATATCAGTCCCCTTTTTTATGCAATCCTTTAAAATATCCAAATTTCCTTCTTCCAAAGCTATAAACATTCTTTTTTTATTACTAATAGTAACTAGGCCTTCTTCATATTTTTCTCGTAATTTATAAGGATTGTCGCTCACCAATTTCCCGATATTTTTCTTGTTCTCCATTATTTTTTCCTCTGTCAATTTTTTAGCATTCAAAATAACGGCCATTGATGGATCAGATGATAATACATCAATTAATGCATTATCGTGCGCTAAATGATTACGCAAACATTTTCCAACTAACAACGGAGTGGTATCATCCAAACATAGCATATTATTTTCAAGGTGATGCTTTGGGTCATCTAAAATCGACATAATATCCAAAACAAGCATTTCGATAACTGCCTGCAATTTTTTATTGCTTTTATACAAAGAAATTTTTTCAACTGATTGTCCACTCAATAAATTATTGCTAAGAATATTTTTCAATTCTTCCACCTTCAACGCAAGGAAATTATCATATTTTTCTTCAGATACTTTGCAAACTCTTTGAGGAATCGAAGTCGTTTTATCATTCAATTTCTCTTTTAGTTTCTCAATCCATTTGATATCATTTGTCCCGAATTCTACTATATAAAAGATTTCGTAAATTATACTTGTTATTTTATCGCCATTGTTTTGGCGCAATCTAAATTTGATACTTTGGGAAATTTTCATTGTAAGTTCAACGATTTCTTTGAGACTGTCAAATTCAATTTTTGGAGCAAAATTTCTCAACGATAATTCTGCGTAATATTTCATGGCTTTAATAATATTATCATCAATTTTATTATCAAACAAATACATTAAGCTTTTAAATAATGCACATGCTACGTAATAATCCATTCGGGTATTTTTTGTTTTCATTTCTGCGGCATTAATTATTTCTTGAATTTTATTAAACCAAGCAATTTCGGAATTTGTTTTATCGGTAATTTTATCGCTTAATTCTTCAATAAGTTTTTCAAGTTTCTCATGTTGCATCATTTTTGCATCATTTTTCATCAATATTTTGTCCAATTTAACTTTGGTGATAATTGACGCTATTTCTTCAATCTCATCTAAGCTTTCGGCATCGACTATTTTTTTCAGAAGATTAGCAATTATTTTAATTTTATTGCTATAAAGAATATCGATAATTACATCACCAATTTTTTTGGTGTCTGTTTGCACGTTTACAAAAAAATTTGTATTGGTATTTTCTTCAATCTCCATTCTTTTAACTAGCGAATAGGAATGTGATAATGAATTGCGTAAATCGACTATAATTTCCCTCGCATTTTTAGGTAGTGATAATAAAAGTATCTCGCCAGTCGTATCAGATAATTTAGGAGATTCCAGCGTATTTTTTAAATATTCACCGATGACCTGTAATACCCTAACGATGATCAACTGCCCCTCCTTTTCTTTAGGATCTGCTGATAAAGCCAGCTTTACATAATCACTTATTTTTTCTAAAGAATGTATATCTCTAATTTGTTGATAATCTTTGTACAACTCTTCGAATACAGAATTATTTTTTATATTATCCACTACAATTTTCGAACGTTTCAATTTCGGCAACTCTGCATATTTATAAAAATTTATCGATTTTAAAACTGTCCAATCTTTTTTAAGCTGCTTAACAAAATGTTCCAAATATTTAAGTATTTTATTTCTATTCAACGTGGCATGATAAAACAGATTAATTTCTTGCTGCTTGATATGCGACGAAACGAAACTAATCAAACAAAATTCAACTTCTTCCCAAGGCAACCGTTCGTAAGTAATTTTCAATTGCCGCTTAAGTACGTACATATTTTGAGCAATAAATTTGACCGTAAATAAAAACTGTTCATCAACTTCGGAGATTAAATTTAGCGAGCAAATGCTATCATGTAACAAAATGATTCGCTCATTGATATTACTAATGGAAACATCAACGCTTTTAACCTGTTTAATAAAATCTTTACAAAAAAAACGAAGGTTTATTAAATGATTTTCAACAAACAATTCGACTTTATCCGACAACGGCACATTTTTTAATTTCAAGTCTTCATATGCAACTGAAAGAATTTTATCTAACTCTCCGAAATTTTCAACAAAATAATTATCTGGCCATTTTTTAATGAGCACATCGAGAATTTCAATATTATCAGAAAGAATTGCATAATAAAATGCGTTATGGCTTGTTCCATCTTTGCAACTCGGTGTTATCGCATCTTTTCCAACATCGGTAGATAAAATAGTTAAAATGCTTTTATTAACAAATACGTGTTTTAGAATTTGAACTTTATTATATTTACAAGCTAAAATTACCAAATTAGTATTTTCAATTGGATTCTCTGGATCATTAAAATAAGCTTTTAATGATTCTCGACTTTCTACAGAGCCGATATAGTTAATTAAATCGGTTAAATTTTTGAAATTATCAATAGCACCTGCCGATATTGATTTATCAAGTTCGATTAAAATTTGCAAGTAAAGTTCTTTGGCTTTCGTTTTTTCATTATAAAATTTTTTGTATTCGCTTATGAACTCCTCTTTTGATGCATAGGAATGTGTTATAAAATCTTTATTTTCTTGAATAGACATTATGCCCTTTGAAAATATTCAATCATAAAAGATTTATTTTTTTTTTAAATCAATTACAATGAGAGAGGTTCCAACATTGTTTTATAATAATTTTATTTATCAGTACATTCCAAATGTTTAAAGACTAAATGAAATTAAATAACAAACTATGTGTGTGGCTTTTAAGATTATTGAAAATTTGACGAAAATGAAAAAAAACAAATACTGTTGAATATGATCATGTGCTTAATCAAAAATCTAAAGCAATATTTAAGTTTTCATATTACATCAAAACTCGCTTACTAACCGGTAAATATGATGATCAGTTTTAAAGTTTATCTTCCTTCTTGTTAATTATCTGATGTTTCAGTTAATTTTTATACAACGTGTGTTCGCTTAAGAATTTAGAAGACAAGTAAAATATTTGAACGAGAAACGGTTATCGTTTGTAACGGTTTCGCGAGATTGCGAGGTTCGTTTGTTTCTGTCTTTATCTTTTGTTTTTATAGCTGCGTTCGCTTATTCCGCCCCGTACACACTTTGTACACCAAACGCACTTTAGCCGTTCGGAAATGGACAATATTTAACACCATTTACACCGAAAGACGTTCGTTTAATATTGTGCAATTTGTGTAGTGTAAGTGGAGTTGAGTTTACACTTGATCCAGTAAGAGAACTCTTTTGTTATTGGCCGATTCCAGAAGATTATTTTGCGTCCTTGTCGGACAGACCGATGTGAACTTAGCAAGCCAGAGCCAGCAAGCTTTTTCCCGGACACTGCCGATCGGCGCGCGCTGTTGCCAAGTCTACCATCTTAATTAAATATTATAATTAACGTAAAAAACGAGCCAATTTCTACAATTTAAGAGAATCTTAATAATCCTTAAGATCAACAAATGAAAGATGAAGAAAAATTGGTAATTTAAGAGTAAATATTAGAGTAAAACAATATTGTGTATTATTTCAAATAGCTGATCATATTTTTTAAA
>JARJEC010150592.1:0-13266 GCA_030264575.1 Tachinus sp. AB-2021 | reverse complement strand
CGCTTATTTAAGACTTATATGGGTGGCTGCATAGAAAGTAAAATTCGCCATTTCGAAACAATTAATGAAGCCCTAGATATCGGAGGGCATATTTCTAGAGTAACAAGCCGTAACAAGCACAAACATATACATTGAAGGGCCTCACGCCCGATAGTCAAATTAGATAAAACCCAACAAATACAAATTCTAATACCAAGAACAGGAGATAAAAGTAATCTATTAGAAAAATGCGTGCGAGTAGAGAGAAAATTGTAAGTTTAACCCAGATCAGCTTCTCTGAAAATTTTGGTCAATTGATAAACACTCCATTATTTGTTAATACCAATTGCAGCATCTGTAAAGTAACTTAAACACATCTATCAAATAGCATCCAAAACTGACACCCAAAAGAAAAAGTTGAAACTGCCTGTTTATAAGTAAAAAAATAGCTAGAGAACTCCTTCCCTTCTAATTAAAAATCTATTATTATGCTTGAGATTAAATTTTATATCCTTTCTTGAGGTATCTGTTCTGATATTTAACTTTGTTCTCAAATTCATCCCAATGAGCCCTGGCATTGTCTTGATGTTGGCAGAATGTTTTTATTAGAACCAATTTTAGGCAACTAAAAGTCACATCAAATTGGTTTATTGTACGTCACTCAAAATTTATATAAAAATGTTATGCAAATCTATCAACTCCACTTATTTGGTCATTGTATAACAAGAGCGTCTTCTTGTTTAAGAGGAATCTGAACTCCTCTACCCATCGTCCCAACCTTGATGAGAAGAGTAGTCTTTGGGTACCCGCCGTTAGTTAGAGATTTTGTACATATAAAATGTGTTTAATTTATTGTTAAATGAAGTCATGTAAATGTTATACATATTAAGTATTCATTGATTTTGGTTATATACATAATTTAAATAATATGAATGATTTAAAACAAAATGACAAATCAAATTCGTCAATTGTTACTACGCCAAAACATATGCTTCACAAGTATGAACACACAGTGTTAAATATCTTTTGTGAGAAGCTGAAAGCATTAGACCAATTACTGATTTTCTAGCAGATACATTGATTTCTTTTTGTCTTTTTCTTACTGTTTTGGAGAAAAAATCTTTTCCAGTGGCTAATCGAAGACTATTTTTAATTCACAAAGTGATACAAACCGCTTTCTAAAACTAAAAACTACGATAAAGCGATCTTAGCTGCGTGTTGTTTTTTTTTAATAAATTGTTTACATCTTAATCATAAGGGTGGTTTCGACCTCTACTATGTGGTACTTCATTATTAGAAATAAATAAAACAAAAATTACTATGTTTTTAACCACAAACATTTTATTTATTAAAAATAAAAATATAGGCGACTCGAGTTTCGACTTACGAAGGTCATTTATCAAGTTACATAATGACCTTCATAAGTCAAAACTCGAGTCGCCTATATTTTCATTTTTAATAAATAAAATTTTTGTGGTTAAGAACATAGTAATTTTTGTTTTATTTATTTCTGTTTACATTTTCTTTTGAAATTAAATGCTAGTAATTTTTAAGAGTGCATATGGTTAGTATTTAGAATTTAAAACTTCTACTTTTAATTTTCGAAACAGAAAGGACGATTAACAAGATGTCAAAAATTAAACCCTTTTGTTGATTTATCGTATTCGAGCAAAAAATTTCTTCCTATTTTTAATTGTATCATGGTACTTTATTTGAATTGTGTTTAGCATACGACAAATTGTAAAATATAAAATGTTTATTAAAATTAACTTATGAATTGGAGAAGTTATTTAAAATGTTGTGCAAAAGGTTAGATGACAAGTGCATACAGTCGGATTAACCTCCACACACAAAACTGATAAACTTTCGAATTGTTGCATATTGATCTTCTAAATTTTCAAATCCAAGTAACGTCTTTTTGAAAACTGTTTTCGTTTTTGATCAGCAAATCGTAATATCTTATTGCGCCTGATATATAAGTGCAACAGATCTCATATTGTACATTTGTAGCAAAAAAAGCAAATTTATATGATATTTTATCATAACGTCACCCATTTTAAATACTATCCATTTTAAATAAATGTATGTAAATGTAAATGTAATAATTATTTAACAAGAAAAAGTTTTTTTTATCGAGTAATTTATGGGGGAAAATTCTTGCTTAAAATTTGTACTCATCTTTTCTCAAAAGGATAATTCAATTCTGTTTTCGGTATTAATACGAGTATAATTACAGTTTTCCAATGAAGCATTATTGTAAGTTATTTGTAAAAACCTCTTTTTAAACTTCTTCCTTCATTGAAAATATGTGGATGAAAAATTGTCCCGCAAAAATTATCATAAAATTATAAATTATTTTTTCCAAAAGCCGGAGGGGAATTGAAGATGTTTTATGGCGTAGTAATACACCCACCAGAGGCTCCTCCAAAAAATATCTACAAAGTATATGTTTTATAGGTGTATCAAATTTAATATTCCACACATGGAGTGATCATTTTATTGATTTTTCCTATAGACGTTCGTGATATTTTGACACTTGAATGTATGAGTTAAATATTTGCGGGTTATGATTATTAAAATTTCGATTTTCATTTTAATGTAGCAATTTTACTACTAAATATGTTTATAGGAAAATGTTTGGTTGATTTATTACAGTCTCGGTTAAATTTAAAAGCTTTCACAAATGTAAAGGTTTATTATAAAAATAACAATTAATTTTTATTTGTTCCGCCTATGAAAAAACCCATATAGGAAATTTTAATCTTAACTACTACCACAAATATTATTATTGCCTATTAATCGTGGGCGATAATTGTACAAATGAAACGTATGCACTCCCTGCAAATAACAGATGAACCCTGCGACTTCACTCCCAACTTTTCCATAATTTTCATGGTAAGAGAAATAATGATAATTTTATAAAAGCGCAATTTTTGTTTTTTCGATTATTTTCGAAACGGATTTTGGTTTTTATTAATACAAAGTAAATCAGCACAAAACTGGTCTTATTTGTCCATTTAGCCGACTTTCAATCCTTGTTGATAAGAACATATATCCAATATTCAATTGGAGACACCTTGTACACCTACTATTAACCAACGATAACCTAATCCAACCGACATATTCCTCAATGTGCAAACAATAGATGGTTTCAGAATACTATTATTTTGTTTTCTCTTTGCTCCGCGAAAATAATGTTTAATTAAGTCAGAATTGGTTTATGCAAATTACAAACAAATATTTACATTGTCTATGTCTTGTACTTCCTTGTAAGATATCCTTTAATAAAAAACTAAAAAAATATCTAAGTAATTCGAAATATTTACGGGTATTACAAGTCTCTCGTTTATACATAAATTTTATCTTCACTTAATTTTATTGCAACAATAAAGCCCGATTATGGCATGTTGCAGTTAAGCAAAGCGACGGCGATATGAAAGCACTTCGTTATTAATAGTATTTAGTTAGTGCCCCGGCAATTGCAAGCAGAAAGGTCATCAAAAGTTAATAGCACGAAGACAAGTAAAAATGTCCAATAATGAGCGCTCGACTAAGTCGAGCACTTAAGTGAAGCGTGTATCTGCTACGTCGCATCATATACATCAGATGTTTATAATTAACTTTATTCTTATTGCTACAACCCTTGGATATTTATATAAACGTGTTTATTTCTGCTGCTCGGAGAATAATTCCAACCAATTATTGTTAAATAAATATTGAGTTGATTATAATTAATAGGATTGTTGTATTATTTTAAAGTTAAAATCTCTTTCACTACGTAATACCAATAAAAGTAGACATAAACAAGAATGTTGTTATAACAATCCGATTTGTGTATCGAATCAAACATAAAAGAAAGCATTTTACTTTTATTCTAGTTGCGTTGTTTGCTCTGCCCACCCGTAGACATTTAAATAAAATCATGTCACAGCACAAGATCTTTTCCATTTATATTCATTCATTCACTCACTCCACTCACTCAACACGAGATTATTAAATATAACGTCTGCATGTTACTTTGAAGACCATTGTATAGATGCATTTTATTGTAACAATTTATTCATAAAAATGATTCGGACAAATTCAAGTGTTGTTTGCTTGAACAAATAATTCTTACTTCAGTAGTCCATGTATATTTATCTAGCTAGTCTTGTTTATTATTATAAAAACTTAATATTAGACAGCATGTCATCAGTAATGTTTGTTATGTAAATACATGTGGAGTGCCTCGTGGTACACAGCTTCCATTCAAGCAATAATAAACTTCTGTAATAATTTATGCTTCTTTTGTCTGGTTGTGCTTGTTAAAGTAATTGCTGAAATGTTATAAACTAGTTAGCAATTATTCCGTTGTTCGATATAATAATTGGCTTATTCAGTACAAATTAATAAAAATAGATTCGGATAAAATTTAAATTACTGGAATGACCAGGTAATTCTAGATTTGACACACTAAAAAATATTAATTTAACGATATAAATCCGAATGTAGTCCATTTATTTCTAGTGCTAGTTTTAGTGTTAATAAATAAGAGTATTATATATTAATGAAGCACATTTATATTTTCTCAGACTTAAAAGCTTTAAGAAGATAAAAGTCATTAATTTGTCAAGCAACTTGTACGCAATGCATTATGATTATTCATCATACGATTATAAAGGTTCAAAAATCACATAAGAATGTATCAACGGTAAATTTAAATACCATATTCAATAATTCAAATTGTATACATTTTTTCTATATACATGTGAACCATAACTTCTAGTTTTATTTATATATTTCGACATGTAAACTAGAAATTCATTTCCCTTTCCAACGTGAATAAGTAAGGATTTAGACTATCCCTATGCCGAATTCTTATTTATATTTTACTTGGTTCTCATGCCTTGTCATCGTTTTTCTTTTCCACACTTGGGAATAAAAAGCCAATATTTTTACAGTTTTATGTTTCATAGAGACAGACTGATGTAATAATAAATTAATTAATATTGTATCGGGTAAGTTAACTGGGTGATATATCGATGAGATTACGAAGAAATCCATTGCCCTATTTTATTATTAGATTATGTACAATATCATATAACCTTATAATAAGATTACCGGGAATTGTCAATTCATATTGGCTTTTTAATTTACCAGAAGTATATTATTTGCTCCATATCATTTTGATACAACAAAGTAAATTTTTTTAAAAATAAATTCAATAAACGCAACCCTTGGAACCTACGCATTTTAATAAAAAAATGTAATACTAAATTGTAGATAATTATGAAACTTTCATATTTTTCATATTGTATATTGTCATAAATTTAGAAGCGAAGAGTAACTGCAAAAGCAATTGATGAATCGAAGTGTGACGACTTCTTCTTTTAGTTCGAATAACTTTTTTTTGTTGAACTCTGATCTGAATCTACAGGAACATATGCTCACAGATGTCGAATATCTATGATAACATGCAAAATGTACACGTGCATTAATATGATGGGGAAAATATACTCAACATACTGTGTACTTTGAAATATTGAATTCTAATGCAATTAATTAATAGATAATAAATATAAATTTCTAACAATACATTTTAATTTGTAAATGGTTGAGGTACTCCTTTGACCATCGTGTCAAAAGTCCCGCTTTATTTTAGATATATGTGGCGAATAAGATAATCGATAGTCCCTGTACGTTCGCTTCTGGAAGATCAGTTAGCTTGCTGCCGATTAAAAAATCTGCTGGAGTCATTGGTTCAAAATTTTTAGAATCACATGCTTGGGTAAGCAAGGTCTCGAATTCTTCATAGCTGAAAAGATTATTGCCAGCCACTCGTTTTAAGTGGTGTTTAGTACTCTTGACTTGGTACCTTCAAAGTGTGGAGATTTTTGGTGGAATAAATTTCCATTGTATTCCATCTTGGACTGCTTGAGTTTCAAAAGCCAATTTGTTTTCTTTGAACGGTCGTTGGTGTTATTATTTGTTCCAACAAAATTAGTCCCGTTGTCTGAATATATGGAATGTGGTTTTCTCTTCTTGTAGTGATCCCTTTGTTCAATAAGGTTTTATGTTGAATGGCCCGCAAAAGTCCAAATGATTGGATGTGCGAATACTGGTTTCACCTGACAACATTTTACACATTCTCGCAGTATCCTTTTTTGCGGTCGAACTCCCACCCATTGGCCAGAATTTGGAACGCAAGGTGTTTAACAGTAAATTTACCACTCCGTGTAGCTGTTCAAACTAAGCGTGTTTTATGATCATCTTGGTTATGGTGTGAGTTTTCGGTAGAATGATTAGATGTCGTTGGTTATATGACAGTTCGGTGTGTAACCAACGTCCTCCAACTACAATATGTTGTTACTATCAGAAATGGACTTAATCTGATCAATTTGTTTAATTTCTTTATTGTGTTTGATTTTTACAAATCCATGATTTCACTGGAGAATTCGGTTGTGTATGCCAGTTGAATAAGCTGAAGTAATGCCTTTTCCAATTCTTCAACCGATAGTACTCCATAATTACGTTCCTCCTTTGACTTAATTTTGCAGTTTGAGGCAAATCGAAAACAATAGACTATCGTGCGTATTAAACAAATCGATGACGTTGTTCGGTTAAATATATATTGTGAATCACAATCAAAAATCAACAAACTGACTGTTGTAGGTTTAAGATCTGGTAGTTCTCATTTCTGATAGAAAGCCGGTGGCCAATGTTCTACATTTTTTAGAAATTCATATCTGTGCCACCACAAGGAGAGAAAGAGAGAGAGAGGTTAGTTGGCCTGGATTGATTCCTCTCAAAATTACATCTGCTGGATTAACGCAACTCCACTTTGCAGTATGAATAGTAGGTTTTCGGAATTTCTCCGGTAATGTAATCATCTACATAGAATTTTGCAAAATTTCCCTTGCATGCGAATATTTGTCCTCTTCAGAATTTGCTAATTAATGTAAGCACCTGGTAACTTGGAAAGGAGCTGATGATGATCCATATGTAATGGTTGTTAGATTGTACGTGCTTATTGGATCAGTTTCATTATGTCGTCACAAGCTTTTTTTATAGTTGACGGTACATTTATTCGATGTCTCCCGTTAAGATAAATCGATGCTTTCGAAATCACACCAAAATTGCAAACAGGTCATCCTGAATGGTATAGTATGTAAAGTGTGTCGTTTAATAACAACCCGGTGAATGATTTTGCGGAACCATCAAAAACTCTAATTTTTGTTGTACTATTGCCAGCCTTGACAATGCAATGGTGTGGTAGATAATATCCATCGCATTTCATTTTTATCATGTGGCCCATGTTTTCATACTCCGCCATAAAATTACGATATTCTTGTTGTAACAGAAAATTGTTTGATAATTTCTTCTCGATTGATAACAGTCGGTTGGTAGCAGCCAGCTTCGAAGATCCCAGTTCTTGTTTATTGCTGTTAAATAGCAGTTTTACAATAAAACGTGCATTCTTGTCATGGTTTATTGAATTTGTAAAATGTTTTCCGCAAATTCTTTGTTCTGGTGACAGATAGCGTTTTTGAATCACTTAGTCTAACTCCCAAAATTGTTGCAACCGTTTGTCAATTTGAAGTGTACTGACGTGACAAGATGTTTTAGGACCGACATCATTTGTGTTACCAGATATGATCCATCCTAATCTTGTTTTTTATAATATTGGACCTTGCATATTCTTTGTTAATCTCGGCTGGCCAATAGAAAGTAATTCCCAGAATATGTTTGCTCCTAATAATATATCAATCCTCCCTGGCTTGTCAACTTTTGGGTCGGCTAAGAGCGTATTATTGGGGATTGTGAATTTTGATGCATCCAGTTATATTGCTGGTTGATCAAAAGTAATAGTAGATATTAGAAGATATTCTAATTTAAGATTAGGAAATGACAAAAATTATAACCCCAATAAAATTCTTAACAAGACTCTCAAAAAATTTAAATTTTTGAAAAACCTATTAAAAATTTGGATTCATCAGCGCAAAATCACAATTTTTATATGAACCCTAATAAAATTTGCGATTTAAATTTGTCTTACGTCACCATGTTTCCGTTTAATTTCATAAAACCGAAACCGGAACCAACCCGATTAGAAAGAACCGGTTACCGAACCGACATAATCTGAAATGTTTGAACAGAAACACAATCCGAACCGAGAAAAACAAATCGTACTATGAATGAAACCGTTGAATATGAATGAGACCCTGTTAAAATATTTACTGTAGATTTTTATTGATTATTTTTTGTGGTATTGTTTATTTAGTTTTTTAGCCAGTACTAATTTAATTGGTTTAAAATCTATCTCAAATAGGTAGTAAATCAGTAAAAAAAATTACGATTTTGGCTTAATATGGTTATTCAACCATAATTCGAAAACTAATATCTAATGGTGCACAAAATTCAATTTAAATGCAATCGCTCCTAATTTAGTTTAAGTTTATATCAAACAAATCCACTAAACTATTAACCATTCAAATCCTGTGAAAAGTCTTAATTTATCTTGGTATGCAAATATTAATCTTGGTGTTTAAATCATTAATAACGCTGGAATTAAAATGGCGGGTTCGCATGTTATTAATATATTCATTCCGCTGTTATTAATTATGAGAATCCACAAAATTCATACGAAATGCTGCAAAGGCATCTTTTGCCACACGCGGCTTTTGCACAAAATAATTTAATTGCGTATTAATTAATTTGTCATTTATTCGCATTATGAAATGGCATGCGATTCTCGCCGCTAATTACATTTCATTTTCAGCTTTAATCAAATCGGAATAAATTTTACAATAATTTATAATGTATGATGAATGAGAATTAATTCTTTGTTTAAATCCAATTAAAATGATTAATATCAATTTTTTAAAGCAATCGTAAAATTTACCAACTCGATTAAAGTGTAGTGTAAACTTTAATTATGTATAATCATAAATAAATTATTAATCATATTCATTTCTTTTTGATGTTTATTTAAATAATTATTTTTAAATTTAAATTTAAATTTATTGAGATTCATATTAATATTAGCAAATAAGCAACATTACAAAACCGCCACTGCGGACAAAATTGGAAAACTAAACTTTCAATGTTTGCCATTTAATGTAAATATTTGAGGATATAACTTCAAATGATATCAATTTGTATAAATAACCTCTCTGTTGAATTGTTCATCCAAATATTGTTTTTAAATGGCTTAGGTTTGTTTAATTACCATAAAAAATACGGATTATAGGACTTTGTTATATTTTATTATAAAAAAAATATTCAGCAGACGTTTCGGGTGCCTCCGCTACCCTTCCTCAGTGCTACATTTTATATACAAGTACAATTATAATATATCTTTTTGGGGAAATTAAACAAACCTAAGCCATTGATTCCGGAGGACGTTGAATAAATAATAATGTTTTTAAGAGAATTTTTTACACCGTGAAAAATGAGGGAAAAATAATTGGTATCCATGATGATTCGTAAATGTCATATTTTTTACTGTTTTTGTAATGCAATTTTATTGTACTAGAATATTTCTTTTTGCGTTACAGTTTTTAATTTTTATAAGAAAATCTTACTTGGTTCAGAAATATAGTTAATTATACCGGATGTTTAAACTGGACTGTGTGTGTGTTTTGTTGATTCCTAAAAAAGTTAATAACAGTTATGACAATTTTTGACAACAGTCACGTTTTTATTTATTGCACATAATAATTTGCAATTTTTAAATAATAAAATAGACAGATATTTTATAACCGTTGTTTTTAATTGATATTTTGTATTATTATTAGTTATTTTTAGATTTGTACGTTAATTGTAGCTAATGTACGTTTATTATTCGTCAAGAAAGAAGATACGTTTTGAGAACACAGCAAATTAGTATTGTTCGCTTACAGCCAAACTTTTATTGTGATTATATAAATGCGTGCCCTTGTCCAACTATGGTTGGTTCCTTGTTTTCGGTACAAAAATAATTAAAGAGTTTTGTTCCGGTTTCGATTTGGTTTAAGTCTCTGGTATACAGTAAGATAAACTAAGTCACGCACTCGCCACACACGATTTAACAAATATCATTATTCATCAAAACAAAATTTATAGTACAGATATCAATATTTTTATAAATATTCTATAAATCACCAATTATTATTTTATTTTTATAATTTACATTTTTATATAAATTATGTTAGGTTAGTTATCAATTTAAATTGTAGTGGCAGAAATTCCCAAAAAGGGTAAATATTTAGTTTTATTTGACATACTATTGACATGTATGTCATTCCCCCTATCCTCAAATTATCAGCTTATAAAATTTTTAAATGAAATGACCCCAATACTAATTTCTCCAAAAGTATCTTATAACAAAAACATAAACATTTGAAAAAATTTGGAAATAGAAAAAAAAGAACAAACTTTTTTCAATTACGACTTTAAAAATTTTCATACATAAGAATTTAAACTTTAAAATTAAGCATAGTAAGTAAAAATTTAACATAAAACAAACATTTATTTGTTACAAAAATAACAGACAAAAATAATTTTTTTGGTGGCGTTAGGTCTGTTCAATAAGACAAAACTAATATACTACAAAAAATATTACTGAACAAATTGTGTAATTTTGGAAAAATCGGATTTTTCAAACTTTGGCAATTTTGAAAAACGCAATTTTCATATTAATCACTTGGTATTTTGAAAGAAGCTAAATGAGTTTTGACATATGTACAACCTTTTCCAAGTAATAAAATTTTCTGAGAAATGCATCATAAAACAGTTTCCCAAGTGGTGCACTTATATTTCGGTAAGGAGTGAAACAAATTCTCAGATTCACTGGATATAAATACAAAACATGTTTTTTTATAAACATGTTTTTTATATAGAACGTATTTTTAAAACATTAATATTATTGCTTTAAAGATGCATTCTATCATGGGATCAATTAATTAAAAGAACATAAAATTAATGATCCGTCTGTTATGCAAATGCTCAAAATGCAGCAAAAGAGGAAATTTTAATGGAAGCCCTAGGTAAAGACATAAATAATACTTAAAACAGATGCCCGGGCCATTAGAGGGTGGTAGCTAGGAACTCGTCCGACTTATAATTTAAATGATTACGCGACGAGCGGTTTTAAATAAGGAATACATTAAGGGCAAAATTATGAAAACAAATATGCAAATGAATAACTGTGTGACAACAATGGTTCTGGAAATGCTAAATTACTCCAAACAATCGAAAGGGGAGTCATTACAAGTACAAGGGGGGTGGTGGTTACGATGTTGGTGGTTCCAAATAATACTGGCTTCATAAATTTAATAATTATATTAATTGTGTGACACTAAAAGGCAATTATTCAATTCAAGTCACAAACAAAAAATAACGGAATTGTATACCAAGTTTTGCGATTTATATGTTTATTTTTTTGGAAAAAATATCACTACAGCAATTTAAATATTATGTAATATTTACATTAAGATTGCGATTATGATCCTTAATCAATAAAACATAATTTGACTGTTATGTACTAAATTAATACATGAACACTTAGTTCTCTATTCTTCCTCAACAATGCTAGATTGAAACTCAGTTTATTGTATATGACACGCAGGTCAGTTCCATTCTTAACAAAATAATATAAGCAGCTATATAAAGATTGAATCAAATTGTCTAATTGTTATTTACGGGAAAACAGCCAACATTTGTCACATAAAAAAACGTTTAGTTAATTTGTTATTATTTCTATTTATATGGATTTTTATCAACATTAAAAAAAATAAAAATAAAAGCAACATCAAATTATGATATATTTTTCACGAAATCCATTTAAAAAATTTATTTAATAAACATGTCCGTTCCAAACACATACACACACGCAATTTTTATAAATCATTATTTGTTATGAACTAGGAAATACGTGATTCATGTAATACAATAATATTAATGCTCAAAAATTCAGCCGACGTTTATAATTTTTTTATGAAATTTGTTTTTAAACTGGTGTTACGTGCGATTACGTCCATCCGACAGCCGTAGTAATATTTTTCTATATTTATAAATCAAGCAGCAAAACATAATAAAATCGCCGCGGGAGTACAGAAAAAGCATTCAAATGCAAAACGATCGCATTTATGTATTTTGCATTGATTGGTTTCATTTTCTATATAGGAATATTTTAAAACTGTTATGAGTTAGCTGAAAACATTACCTGTGTATAAACAAACAATTAAATTGCTCTAAACACATTAAAGTTCTAACTTATTCGGGCATATTATATTACACTATAAAGGTTATAAAAATATATAATATACAGATTTTATGTACGTGATGTTACTGGTTGTACGTACATAAAATCCCTATGAGAATGGCTATGAAGTAGCCGAAACTAGTCAGTAAATAAATAATATAGCATATGCTGTATATTCTACATTTTATAAGCTTTAAAATTCAAATATCTACGCAGAACTTGGCAAAAACAGTTATTTATATTGAATTGGTTGTTCCTATTTTGCATATATAATGTTTGTTATTGTTTGTGGTTATTTTAATAATAATCATTATTAACCCCAAAACAATAACAATAATAGTATTTATATTACATTATGTAATGTCTCAACAGCAATTTTTTAATTACTAATAATTAAATATTGTTGTACTACACCTTTTCCAATTGTATTTCAGAAAGTGTAATGTTCAAATGTAATTCAGATTTGTTAGGTGTAATTCAGAATAGTCAAATGAAATTCGGAAAGCCACACATACACAGAAAACAACAAATAAAATTCAAAATATATCAAATATAAATCCACTACTTATGATTTATATCGGACAAGGATTTTATATACAGGGTGTGTTTTCAAAAGTATCCACCCTGGATATCTCAGAAAATTGAAAGAAAACAAAAAAATCCAGAAACACGTCAATTTCTATTTGACATACAGTTGTCACTTTTCTCATCCCCCAACAAATACTTTTCAAAATTTATAAATGAGATGACCCACTTGTAACACCTCATTTGAACGGTCTTAGGAAAGTGACACACTTGTCAACATTGTGTCACAAGATGACCCCCTCAAAATAAAAATGAACGTATTCCGGGATTTTTTTATTTTGTCTCAATTTTCTGAGATATCTACTGTGAATACTTTTGAAAAAAAAACACCCTTTTTTTATTTTATTATTAAATTATATATATATATATATAATAGGGAAAATTTTGTGTTTGGAAAAAAAATCAAATTGAAACTTATATTTATATATATATATATATATATATATATATGTATATATATTTATATATATTTATTTATA